>DWJZ01005031.1:0-14591 GCA_018249125.1 Asbolis capucinus
CACATAGGATGTTTTAGTTTTGGTTAGGTTTTCTATTATTTTGTATTGGTTGAAATATAAATATATATATATATATATATCGTTTGTGCCGACATTAAATTGACACACTCGTAGGACTCGTGACCAGGAACGTAAAATTAAGAAAATTTTTCGTTAAATGCTAAAGAAAAAATATATATATATGTGCGTGTGTGTGTGTATATGTATAGAATAGACACATCAGATAACTGATATCTGAGAATGTAGTAGAATGTAGGTTTTTCTTAAATTCAAGTTTTATGGGTTCGCATATTTTTATTATAGACTGGTTTCGGCAATTTTACAAAAATAGATGACATTCGTTCCATATTGAAATACCACTTCTTATTATTAGGTACATACCTACTTTAGTCATTTTACAAGCTTTTATTTTCTTTTTTATTTATTTTCTTTATAAGCTTAAGCAAGCAAACGAGGCGAATCACATTGTTTACCAAACAAGTTGAATATTAAGAAAACAGTTCGCCGGATTTTCATTAGATGGTACTATTCGATTTTTGAATCACGGTAACGAATGTTCTGCGGAGTGTACGAAAGTAAGAAGACATATGTTGAATAAAGGAGATTTAGCAAAAAAATTGTGTCCTTTTTATATCATGACCTAGTAATTCCCTAGTTCGAGAAACCTCCCCTACCCCGTAGCCACGATATTAGCTTACGATAGGCGATAGCCACATATGTGTCTCTGTACCTAATAATATTCAAAAGATAATTCTTGCATTCTATTGTGTATAAAAAAGGGCATAATAAAATGAAGTCCGCATAACTTTGTAGATAGGTATTTAAGTTAGGTAAAACACGTTCACTTAGCACTGAGGCGGAGCGAGGCAAATTAATTGATTCTTTCATATAGTCTGTATGGGCGTAAGTACGGTGGTTACCATCATATATGAAAGAATCAGGTTAGCGCCGGTCTACCCCGCTGTAGTGCTACGCTGCTCTGCCTAAGTGCGATTTGACCTCAATTGTTATTTTAAACGCTAATATTACAGATTATAGCTGTATTGGACCGACTTGACCCATATTGGCAGACCAGGCGACAATAAGAGGTAAAAAAAGTCAGCTGCTCCATGGTGGGGCACCCACCACCCCTTGCTTGAATCAGCCAATTCACTCGTCGTGTTCTGTCTGGAAGCTTGAAAGCCAGACCTGTTCTTTTCACTTCGTCTTTGAGGCATCTTCCTTCTCATTCTTCTTCTATCGACCGTCCTGAATACATACTGCATGTTGTTGGTAAGTCTGGGGTAAGTTGTGGACATCGATTCCAGTTGCTTCAGCGAGCTTCTATTCTTTACTTCTTGGCAGACTACGCTTTGGTGACACCTCAATCTGAGGTTTTTAATGTCCATGGGCGACGGTGATCACTTGCCATCAGGTGACCCATCAGCTCGTTGGCCTGTTTATAATATAAATATAATTACAAATTCTATACTAAGGAGCGATTGGGTTCTTAGACTACGGAATTCTAAAAGAGTTCCAGGTCGTGTTTAGGTCAAGGACTACTTATTCCTAGTGATAGTAAGAATAGAGTGATATAAAGTCAAATATAAAGAAACAAAATTCGCCAAATCCATATAGAGAATCATAGACGTATTGTTGTTTATTCTATATGTATGTATAAATCATTGTGTTTATTTATTATGATTTATGCGCTAGAGAACATGTTACACCCATGTGCACCGTGCATTATTGCACAACCTATCGTTATAAATTATAATTGTAAGAACGGTTGCTTCTCCATTACCTAATATCGGACCGAAAGGACACCCCTAGAATGTAATTTATATTAATTTTAACTTAGAGCTATTTTAGGTATTCATTTACCACATAGTATAAGTATTAATAAATTGTTCTTTCCACCAACCATTCTTTATTTGTGATCTCCCGCTGTGTCCCACAGAATAACATTTATTAATGAAATAATTGAATGGACGTTTAACTTTAATGGACACTAATATTTATCTACATCTATCTATAATATATATATGTGTAGTTTTTGATTGTATATACAAATATAATATTATAGATATATGTGCAGCCTTGGCCAAAAGTATTAGGCACCCCCTATAAAATTACCGCATACACATATACATATATATATATAAGAAAGTCGTGTAAGTTACACTACATATAACTCAAGAACGGCTGACCCACAAGAACTAAAGAACTTGTTTTTGTTTTATGTGTTTTTTGTGTGATCTATCGATCTAACGATTTTACCCTCATGTATGTTCATACATTTTTTTCTTCCGAGATATTATAATATAGATCAAAATTTCTTTATTATGTGGCTCCTGGCAGTTTCAGAAAAACAATGAAAACAACTCAAAAGATCTTCACCAACCAGCACATGAGCAGTGGATTGGAATATGCTGTAGGCCTCTCTTCTGTTAGGAGGAGTGGCTCATGCTCAGTAGTGGGCTATTAAGCCAATATACTATATACACTCATTATACTTTATGGCGTAAACATATAGTATATATAACAATATGCGGTTAAGGTATTTACTTTGCATCAAATTACTTTGATTTTCTTAGGAGCAATGAGCAATTACACATATTTTTATGATTTTATAGTTATACTATAAATTACTAAAATTGTGAGTATATGGTATTATATTTTATACATATGTGATTCGCCCGACAATTTGGGACGAGTATATTTCAAAATCTTTTTCTAGTTCAAGGAATATATATACGATTAATTCAGTTGGTAAATATTTCTTTCACAATGTGATGTTTTATTAATGTTCATAAAAAAATATTAATTATATTTTTTTTTATCCTTACATTCGAAAGGGGTCTACTATATATTATTAAAAATTCAAGATTCTGAAGAATATGGCAATGAAGAGCATTCTTTATTTAAATTTCATATAAGTACAAAATATATGTTATTCCAAAGCATTTCCAGTAAATGATGAAAAGACGGAGGATGCAGAGCAGCTGCCTATTTCCATAACAATTTTCGCAGTACTGACGCCTGCTTTCAGGAGTTGTGTACCGGCACAAACATCGAGGGCTGCTGGAAGAGTTGCTACTGATAAGTTGATGCGGGTAATCTGTAATAACGGTAATATATCATAAAAATCAAACTTTTAGTAAAAAATCCTACATCTATCTCTCTCAACGGTCAGTGCTTCATGACTCAAGATTGAGGTTTCGGCACGAAGTAATTCTGTAATATGTCCATATTGTCTCCGTCAGTCTCTATCAATCTCAATAGCAATCTGTATAGAATTTTGGCGTTTCTGCGCTTACAATCAGGTCAGACCATCTGATTGCTGGGCGACTTCTGGGTTTTTTCCCTTCAGTATTTACTACAGTTATCAGTTTTTCCAGCCTGTCCTCTCCACGTATCATGATGTGACCAAAGTAGGTCAGTACTCACTGGCGTTCTTTTCTTTTCAGCTGTGACTCTGATCTATGCAATTAGGTTAAAATATCAGCGTAAAACGATATATCATGAGTTAAATAGCAAAAAGCTACATTTCCCATACAAGGTTATCTGATACAAAACTTACAGGTTAATGTTTTAACAGTGAGGCTTAACAGTGAGGCTTAACAGTGAGGTTTACTAACTAAAAGGCCAGTCAAAAAAGAAAAACCTTACATATCGATATTGTGTTCTTAACAAACGATGAATTAAACCAGACTACTTACACTCAGTGCACTCTGGGTTAAGAAAACTGCACCCTTCATTTCAGTTTGTACCGCCACAGAGGCCAGGCAAGCGCCGGTAGCGAGAATATTCCCCTCATTCTGTAGGCACATCTTCAGATCATCCATAGCCTTGTTGGAGAATTCGATAGCTTCAGTAGACAATGTGCCTAGATTCTGAACCATGCCGCGTACTTCATCGATTCTTTCGTCAGCACAACTCCTCGCTTTCGATGCGGCTTCGTTGAACAAAGCCTCTGCTTGTTTCCTTCGTGCCTTAAATTACCAATTTGAATTATTATGGAACTCCTATCATTTGCAACCACCAACTATACCATTAATGGGCTCAGGTCTCCTGTCACAATGTCTAAGCCGTGTCGGGTCTAAGCCGTGGTCCACCACGCTGGCCATGTGCGGATTAAGTAGACTTCACACACCTACGAGAACTGTTTGGGGTACTCTCAGGTATGCAGGTTTCCATACGTCGTTTTCCTTCAGCAAAGCAAGTGATAATTAAGTGCTGTGCGCAGGATTTAAGCCCAGGAACTCCAACTCACTACAAAATCTTGTGGTAAAAAATGTAGATTGAATTCGAAATGCACCAAGTACATCTTTGAAGCGATCGTAGCCTGGTTCTTGTTACAATCGTCAGTGATTGGAAAAGTTAACCAAAAGCAGGCACGGTTGGTAGGAGACTGGGTGACCTCTAGTGGGAAAATAAGTGTTTCTGCGTTTCAGAGTGGGCAGGTGTTTTGTTTAGTTTGTTTGAAGCAGCCAATTCATGAACACAGTGCACAATGCCGCAATGTGTATTCAAATTATTTATTACAACCAAAAATGCGTACAATTAGGTGGAACGTATATTTTTTTAAATTTTGGTTTTTAACGAAAATGTACAAGTCTGTATTCATGTGGACAGTTTTGAGTTAAATTTCTGTAGGCGACGATTTATAGTTATACTGTCGATCGAAAATCTACTTATGTGTATGCTACACATGATCCTAGCTACGTACATCTATGCACACTTTGACAGCTTCGCCTGCGCCGTTAAGTCTGTCGGTAACTTTGTTGATGGCCTCAGTGATCCGATCCCTTAGGGCCTTGATGTCATTCAGGAGTTTTTCTGCGAACAAGCTCGCTTGTTGTTGGAGGCCTTGTGTGAAAGTTCCAATAGCCTCCATCGCTTGTTTGGCCGATTGCTGGAGATTTTGTATTAGTTTTTCGATCAAATTCCTGTAACAATATTATGTACGGTTTACGTATTGCTTCGCTTATGTATATTATAATAATTTTAAAGTAAATGTTCATGGTGATGTAAGTACTCCACTAAAGCGCATTGGAGAAGCGTGGTGGAATATGCTCTTGGCTTTAGTGAGAAGATATTAAGTGTAAAAGCTAGGGTATAATAACAAGAGTCCCGTGTAAGGTTATCTTAAATAGTAGTTTGAACGTTGGTCTTTCGAAAGGGAGGTTCTGGATTCAAATCCTGCAGCGCGCACCTCTTATTTTCAAAGTTGATTATCACTTGCTACGGTAAAACAAAACATCGTGAGGAAACCTGCATTCCCGAGAGTTTTCCAAAAGTTTCTTGAATGTGTGTTATCCATCAATTCGCACTTGGCCAGTGTGGTTGACTATGGCCTATACCCCTCACATTGTGAGAGGAGATCCGAGCCCAGTAGTTGGACAGTTATGGGTTGCAATGACAAAATTATGATGTACTGAAGTATTCCGAGGGTACTTTGAAGTTAAAAATGAAATAAGTAGTGACCTTGAAAAAAAAAATCTTTCTCTGTCGGAGTTCAGGCCTAAGACCAATAAAAAATGTATGACATTTTCTACGGAAAAACAAACGCTCTAATTCTGCATTAAATGTCACTCCCTTTAATTTTGAACTTACGTTTGGCGTGAACGCTAACAGAAAAGAGATGTGCCTATGGGGCCAACCACACACACTGTCTCATATTACATATTATAAGCAAAATAAAAAGTTATAAAAACATCTTATTAATTTAAACTTAAACTTCTGACCTGCTATTCACCGTAATGTCTACTTGTCTCTTCTGTCCTAAGCCTAGTCCTTCTAAAACGATTGTTCCCAATGCATTGTCCTCAGAATTCGTCGGGGTACTGGAGCACATGTATACCTAAGGAAAATAACGCATTTTTAACTGTGCAATTAAATCACAAAATTATTATCTACTAGGATTAGACCGCGACTTCGCCGGCGTAATATGTTGATAAATAGAGAATACGTGCTATTCTAGACTACAATCTATCCCTGTGCCAAATTTAATTCATATCCATTCAGTAGTTTTTGCATGAAGGAGTAACAAACATCCATCAAACCTCACAAACTTTCCCATTTATAATTTTACAGAACAACATCTAACAAGTTAATAAAAAATAATACACCAAAAGCAGTATGTAAAAAAGGTTTATGTACTTACCAGCCCCAAAACAATAAATAGAAGCGTAAATTTCATTTTTTTAATATAAAATTCGATAAATTCACGTTACTTGTTCCAAAGAACTGTAAATACTAAGAAATCTCATGGTTTTTATAGTACATTCTTGCAAAATACAATCGTAACAGAATAAATAGATTTATCTTATCATCCATGGGTTTCTATGCAAATATTTCTGGCAAACAGTCATATTCTAATTAAAATGTTGCTTAATTCAGCGGTGGAATAAGCCGATACTGAAATACTTTTGAGTTTAGATTTCGTGACATACATAATTGAGTATGTTCTTCCATTTTGTTGTGTACTTGCTGTAATGTAGAGCAAATAGTTTTGCCAAATTTAAATAGTAATAGCCCACCAAAAAAAAAATTTGGCCATTTTAATGTATTATTGTTTTCTATGTAGGTAATTGAAAATTTCAGTAATAGAGAGAGATTGTGATGATTCTTCAAAAATCATATGCTAACCGCAGCGGTTACTATATGTATGGTTAAAAAGCTTGTGAGGTTTTTGAAAAAACCCTAAAAGTGGTTAAAATTAGTCTTGTGCTGTTTTATTTATCTGTTTATTGATCAGCTTCAACCCGTCGATGACCCACTAATGAGCACGGTTCGTATTGAGGTTGCCTTCTTTTTTGTTATCGAGCGGGAAACCTTCAAAAGGTACCAGGTGCCATGGGAGCGACATCGGGTTATGTGGGATTTATACCGCACTAAAACCCCCGGTGGCCTTCCTCAGCGCTACGCGTAAGACTCCGGGTTCTCCAAAAGAACGCAACTGCGGTCCTTATAGCGTGGTGCCCAGTGTTGGGCTCATCTCGTATGAGACTCGAAGTCATATCTGGTCTTCCCAGTTTCTGACGGTATGCGACCACTCAATACGCCGTCACGTAAAACCTGGTTTAAATTATTTAAACTGTACCAGCTGACGCGAGTTTAAATATAGAACAGTAAAAGTAAATAAAACAAGAGAAATACAGAGAACGAATAATGTACCAGGGAACCATCAATGAAACGGCCGCTCAAAGCGTTGGGTCAACTTTGACCATTGGGAATAAAATAGGGTTGCCACAAAGGAACAGTAACAAGTATTATCGATAACAACAAGCACCCTTACAGCGACGACAAGTGGATGAGAAAATGTATTGTGACCGATTACTTGTTTGATCTGTAAGTACGTAATATCAGTACTTAATGTTTAGTAATATTTATTTCGCCATAACATTGAGATAATAAAATTACTAAGCATGATGTATCATCATCGTCCTCTCATTTTCCCAAATGTATTTTCTATCTTGATATCAGTTTTATATGTGTTTTGGCCGCAATAACTGAAAGTACTCTTTTACGTCACATATTTCAGTCATTCTCCTCACTATTCTTCTTCGGTCACTCTTCCTAGAGTACTGGCAGTAACAGTCTGCTACTTTCCTTCTTTCTTTGTTTTCTGTGCGATAACAGAAATTTAAGAAACGGGTGTATTTTTGGCCAGAACCGCAATCGTTGCTGCTCCTAATGGCCATGGGGCGGTAATAACCTCTTATCATCAGATGATCCACATGTTCAAGAGTTCCTTCACCCGCTTCAGGCATAAAAAGTACATCAAATAACGCAAACACATAATTTAATATAGTAATAATACTCTTGATGTGAATCTTAGGCTGAGATTGGATCATTAATACCAGTCTTAACAACGACGCAGAAGAAACATGATCGATAGTAGGATAGTCAGCTATAAAAGTCTAATATTGCTGGTTAAGATGGCGTCGATAAATCAAATCCCAGAACAAAATACCAGCTGCAACAGTTGCTGGCAAGACTGAGACGCTGGCGACACGCCAATTTATATCAAACTTAGTTTTATTCCACTTGGGAAGCCGTCGGGATTAATTGAGAACTTTTTGTTTACAAGTTACGCGATTGGATTCAAGTGAGGATCATCGGTCAATAGCTTTGGAATAAAGGCTTTTATTTAGTTTGTAAAATAAATAAATGTTTACACTTACAGACGATGATGCTTATTCATACAGTTCTTCCCTTACACCGTCTTCTCTTGAAGCCTTAAAAGGCTGACCTTATCACTTCATTTTTGGTCGGTAAAGGCTTGTCCTTTGCGCTTCCAGTGCCAGCTGGACTTACAGTTATACTAACTTTGTTTAAACTCTTAATCATATCGTTCACCATGTTCTTTACAATCCAGAAGTGTCTACTACGATTCAAAAGGCCTGTGACAAACAAACAAACAGTTGGGAAGTCTTATGAATAGATTTGTGAAAGAGCCACCTTTGTGACCTGAAAGCGATCTGAAGCCATTAGAACCAAAACAGCAACGAAATGCTGGTGGTGTCGCAAAAAAGTTTTAAGGAAATATCCTAAAATATAGAATTACTCTAATATAATAGTCCTTATTTTCGTAAAACCTCACATAAAAAGGGTTATCCATTAACAGCTTTCAATAGCACCCTTTTCAAGTAATTGATTAAGAATAAAGTGGTTCTATTTCAAAAAATACCTATACGTGTGAAAGATTTGAAAAAAATATTGAAATACCTAATGCATACCAGGCTCAATGTAAGATGCCGTAGCAGATTTTACCCAATAAATATTATATTAAGCGTAGTTTCTGCCCGCGCCTATGTCCACGACGAAAAGTTTTCGTTCTCACACATGTCGAAATTTGATAAATTCTTCCATCCGTACATCTTTCAGCCTTAAGACATCCTCTGCTGGAGTTAGGCCTCTCCTACTTTTTGTTACTCTGACCGGTCCTGAGCCTTTTGAAGTAGGAAGCGGTCTTCATTCGAGGACGTTTCTTCTGCGACGGCTATCTGTCCTTCGAACTACATACCCAACCCGTTACTACTTCAGCCGGCTAGTTTTACAAGCTATCCGGTTTTCCTTTTCGTCTACACTACTATTCATTACAGACTCAATCTCGTGGAGAAATACAGTAGAGAATAAATCTTATACAATAATATTTAAATTTTTGATTGAATCAAAATCAATAGTTTTAAAATTGTAACAATCGATCTCAATATGAATATGTTTCGCATCTCACAATGCTTACAACTTGAAAGATAACAAATTTGCGGGAAAGCTGGTTGGGATGCCTTTAAAGAGGAATCGAGGAGACCTGAAAGTACGTGTTCACAAAGTTTCTTTTGCCATTTCTTCTGCTATTTACTATGGCATTTTGGCATCGACTACGCTAAGGTACACCAAAGTAGGAGCAGTTTACCCATAAACAATAACCCGATGACGCAGTACCACGCTTTCCACTTGGATCCAACACTTTCCACTTGGGCAAGTGAACGTGTCAAAGTTCTCAATTAATTCTAAACAACGTCTCGAGTGAACTGAAGCCAAGTTGGCGGACCGCCAGCCTGGAGTCAGTGGGAACAACTGTTACTGTTCCTCTGGTGGTAATTTTATAGCTAAGTTCGCCTTATTTCCTGAATGTAAACGTTATATCGGGTTATAAACTCCGCTTCCGCAATTCCATACTAAAGACTGCTATATTTTCATACATCGTCATGAATTATTGACTGCTAGTTGCAACACTTTTTTGAGCGTTTCCGTGTGTTCGGAGGGCATTTGAGTCTTATCCGATTGGTATAAATATGTAGATAGCAATATTTCAGCCATGCCGGGTAGCATAAAAACTTACAACTTTTGACTTGGCCACTAACTCCTCCAGCAATCTGCATTGGAGCAGCGTGGTGGAGTATGCTTCAGACTTCCTCAGTTGAAGAAAAGACCCATGCTCAGCAATGGACTGTTAAGGAGCTAAAGCCATCATGGCTTAGAGTATGTGTCTGCTTGTGTGTTCCCACCCTCGTATGATGTGGGAGTCTTCAAGAGAAGAGTAAATAGGTATTACTAAGTTAGTGCGCCCAACATCTTAGACATCATCGCCACTTACCATCAGGTGGGTTCGATGTCAAGCATTAACTTATTCTGCGTAAAAAAGAAATTGTTTCTGACTTGGTAGATATTATACAAAATGGAAGGTATCACATACTATAAGTTATGTTTTATCTTATAACATTCCCTTAGTACATAAATACTCATCTAATATTTTTAATGTCATCCCGGATATTAAACATCTTAAATGCAAACGGGTATTCACGATCTGTTAATTATACCGATATTTTGACTCAGTTGCATGGGTCATGCCCACGGCAATGCGAGGTTTTGTATATCTTTAATAGCTTAAATCACTGGTATTCTAAATCTAGAAAGTAACATGCTTCATCTTAACCCATCTCGGCCCACTATTGAGCATGGGTCTCTTCTCTGAATAACTCCATAATCCACCACGCTGGCCAAGTGCGGATTGGCAGACTTCATACATCCTTGAGTTTTGCAAACTCCCCGGCATGCAGGTTTTCTCACGATGTTTTCTTTCGCCGTTATAGCGAATGACATTTAAATGCTTAAAAAGCACATAACTCCGAAAAGTACGAAGTGCGCGCCCTGGGATTCGAACCCGGACCCCTGGAGGATCATGCTTATATATCTTCGATAGTGAAGAACTTTCAAACATACTTTCAATCTATATTACAACTGTCTTTAAGTGACGAGTAAGTAATAAATAAAAATTCTCTTAAACGACTAATCACGATGTTAGGTTATGTCGGTTTGACAGGACGGTTGGTCTAATGGTTAATAAATTTGACTGCCCCACCGAAGGTCGTGGGTTCGGTTTGATCCCAGGTCAAACTTTTCAGTGATAACCAGGAGTGCTTATTCATTGTGTCTCGATGTATAAATGTTTAAAGATATATATATATGTATTAATGTTCATCAGCTGCCTGGTCACCATAGTACAAGCTACAGCTTATTTTGGGATCAGTTTGTCGTGTGCGTTGTTCAAATATATTTGTTTTATTTATTCTTTATTTAAGCAGCTTCAAATGTAAAAAATAGATACATAACATATAACATAACGTTTATATACATCTATATATGTTTACACTATATCTTAAACGGAGTGTACGAATATTGTGTAAGTAATCTTCCGATTTTCATTAAGAAAGCTTGATTTTCCTATGATGGAATAAAATATTTTGACTTTGACTATAGATAAAAATTGTATGATATCAACTCACAAAACAGCGAACAAAACTCTTACCTTGAATGAAGTAAACTTCGATAAATTCAATGTTTCCTAGAACAAAAGTCGAATTTAATGCGACACGTGTCGCCTTCAAATTGAATTCAGGAGACGTGAACTTCTTTTGTATTATGTGAAAGATGTACGTTAAATCTAGATTCTTATTTATTTCTTTATTTAATTATTTTACTTTATTTAATTATTTGTTTATTTTTTCATTTATAGACTCTGATATGGTAGAATATAGAGCATTGATGTTTCTAGCAAGTTTTTGCAGGATTCTCTGGAATAAGTTTTAGTACCAAACTGGATCCGACACGTGGTTGCAGGTGCAGCTAGTCTACAATACATATATGTATGTACATTTATAAAACTTAAAGCCACTTTTCGTTGTAATTTTATATTTTAAGAACGGGCTCACCTATCCAAACCAAATGGTTAGGCTTTGTTCTGACTATTTAGTAGATGGTTTATGTGAAGTTTACACAAAATCGGTAGAGTGGTTCTTCATTTATCACATAGTTTGTAAATGGGGCTTATGCTCTATTCCACGCGAACGTAGTCACGAGTGGAAGCTAGTTATTTATACAAGTTATGTGAGTTTTATAACACTTATCACTTGCTTGTGTGTGTGTTTAAAATGTTTTGTTTTAAAATGGCTGTAAAATTATTGTTGTAATTTGCCAATCGAAGAGGGTATTACTTTTTATTTCAGTTTACGTTTCCTTTCAGATTGTAGTCTCCTTGGATCTTACTCACCAGGGATTTTCCTACAGAACCATTCGTTCTATAAGTATTTGGTAATGGTTTGGTAATGGTTATATTCTAGATGATTCTTTCGTGAAGATGTAGTTACCGCGTTTTGCTTGAGTTAGCCACCAAGTAACTCCATGTTCTGTAATAAAAACCTCGAAGTAAAACTCCACGATATATGCCTATCACTATCTATAGAAAAGTTGGAGAATGTAATTACATATTTTCCTGTTGAATGCACATACATACGTCTAATTTTTCTAGCTAGTATCTGGAAGGGTTGCACTGATTTTGATGGGACTTAGCCGGTAGATGATTTGACAGGCCGGTTGGTTTAGTGGTTAATGAACCTGAATGCTACACCGAAGTTCGTGGATTCGATTCCCGGTCAAACTTTTCTAAGATGAGCAGAAATGTTTGTTCTATGCGTCCGGGTATAAATATCTATATAAGTATGTATTTAAAAATATATATAAAGTGATAACATATAACCAGTTGTCTGAACAGCATAGAACAAGTTAACGCTTAGTTTGGGGTTAGATGGCCGTGTGTGAGTTGTCCAAAAATATTTTTATTTTTATAAGGAGTAACTTGTACTTTTATTTTAAATTATATTTTCGAATCTTTTTTGTTGAACACGTAGACGAAAACTCGGGCACTGCTAGTAGTCTAATAAATTGTGGGTTCCAGGAAAATGAACTTTTGTAAAGAAGCTCATAAAATCTTATTGTAGCGCTTCGGGACTACCTCACGTAAATATGAATGTAGGGTTCAGTAGTTACATTAAATACCCAGTACTGAGCACGGGTCTTTCCTCATAATGAAGAGGCTTAGAACATACTCCACTACGCTGCATCAATGCGAATTGATTTTAGTCGCCACCCGACGTGTCGGAACTGTTTTATGCCAACTTAAATCCTTCGACGTAACTTAACGATTGCTATCTAACGATAAAGACCGTTTCCTCTGTCTTTACGTGCTCTCGGAAGCACGATCATGATTTTTTTGCAACTAATGATCACACGTCCTCCAACCGACCGCGCCCGCTTTTGCTTAACTTTTTCGATCGCCTAAAATTGATGCCGCCGGGCTATAAATGCTTCCAAATATTATATACAAACTATATACTTCAGTACTATATACTACCCGATACTGTGTACTTCCATCTACTCACGTACTAACATAAATAAAAAAAGGGACTACGCTTCACCGACAGTTTTATAGTCTTGTTTACTCGGATTTTAATTCAAGGTTGAAATCATGCCGGAGCTCGGTACTAACTTATTTTAGTTCCGTCTCTGTTTTCAGATGATACAGAAATACTTCGATATTATGATTTGAAAATCACCCTTATCTATATAAAATATATACAAATCACTGCTACTTTTCGTTGTAATTTTAAGACTCAAAAACGGGCTCAACTATCCAAAGCAAATATTTAGGCTTCGTTCGGACTATTTAGTAGATGGTTTATGTGAAGTTTACACAAAATCGGTAGAGTGGCTCTTCATTTATCACATTGTTTGTATTTGTAAATGGGGATTTTAATGTCAAATTAAACCTTTTATTCAGTCCACGGACGAAATCGCGGGCGGAGTTAGTATAAATGGGAAAGTAATTGCATCTGTATGTTACCTTTTCACGCTTAACCTACTAGACCAATTTTGATGAAACTTAGTACAGAGGTAGAATAGAAGGTGAAGAAAAACATAGGCTACTTTATGAAAAGAGGTTCTAAGGAGTTGAAAGTTCTTCGTCATTTAAGATATAAGACACTTTATAGTTACTAGATTTGGAGTAGACCCGGGGCTGAAGAGGGGGGCAGGTTGAAGAGGGGGATTGAAGGGATGAAATGAAAAGAGTGGATCATTCACATGGACGAAGGGAAGAAGTTAGATTTACGAGTATATAAAACCAATTTTCGTAGAGAAACCTTGACTTTTTGCTTTACCGACCATACCGTAAGCATTATAAAATTTGTTTTATTTTTACCTGTGAGACCATATTTAGACAGTCTGTCTATCCATAATGAAATGTGGAGTAACAGTGTTACATACCCCGGCTTGTTTCGATTGTAAACTATCGCAAACTTTAAGCGTGAGCGAGCGCGGTCAACAGTAAAATGTGGAAGGCGATTTTTTGTATGTTACTTTGTCATCTATAAATCATTGAAATATATTATTGGAAATTCGAAATGTGTGTGTGCTTCATACTCGTGGCGTGCGGGTAGAACTTGTTGACTTTGGCGTGCCGCCAGGACTGGATGCGGTTTGAGATATGGCCTGTAACTATCACAGCGACAAGATATTCAAGGTATTTAACTTTTGAATAACTGCAAGACCTTGGGAAGTTTCCTTTCCTAGTTATCTTTTGGAAGGGAGAACCAGGAATATAACTGTGTGAAAATCTGAGTAAAAGGTAAGAAGTTACTAGATTTGGAGTAGACCCGAGGCTGAAGAGGGGGGCAGGTTGAAGAGGGGGATTGAAAGGATGAAATGAAAGAGAGAAAAACAAAATTCATTAATGAAATAAATTGAAATTAAATTTTTATGAAATT
>DWJZ01005032.1:0-14589 GCA_018249125.1 Asbolis capucinus
ACCCATACACACAGAACAAACATTCCTGCTCATCACAGAAAAGTTTGACCAGGATGGGAATCGAACCCACGACCTTCAGTGTAGCAGTCAGGTTCACTAACCACTAGACCAACCGGACTGACTGTTCAAGATTCCTACAAGAAATACTGAACAGATTAAGACAAAACTTGGCATAATTTTAGTGTACTACCTGAGAATGGATACAGGATAATTTTTATCCTAGGAAATGGCGTTGTTCCCGTGGGAGAACACAATAACCACATTTGCTGGTAACTGGTTCTACCGAAGCGAAGCGGGGACAGATTCTAATAAAATAATAATGACGTCCTGTCACATTTCCATATTCATTTGCTAATACTTAAATTTGCACAGCAATCATGATTAAACGGAATTAAAGTAATGTTGAAAATTACTCAAATTCTGACTTCCTGTTTTTCTCTTCCTCAAATTTAGATTACTCAAAATCTTAACTTTTGGAAATCCAAATAACGTGCAAGCGGTTCCTAACCAGGAAGTAATAGTAGTACCTATAGATTCTAACCAGGAAGTAACTCGGTACAATTTATTGTTAAATTGGGGTCATTCACATGGTGATATTAAAAGAATTTTAATTGGTCTTTTTATTGTACTCCGACTTGCTTTTAATAAATTATCCACGAACAAAGAACGAAAGAGGTCACGAATGTCGAAAAATCACGAAAATTATCGAGGAATTCAGGAAGCGTTTCCTCAAATACGCAAATGTACATTTGACACGTAAAAGTAAGTAAGTGAAAATAAATAAGAAAGTAGACGAAATCAAAATGAAAGTGTGTCACTTCAGGCAATATCGTCTGCCAATTTCTTTTTATTAATATTTTCGCTTACTGGTAGAAAAATCACCTATCGTCTCAAGGTTGTCTGGAAAAAATGTGTTTAACGTAATCGGTTTTCAATCTGGGTCAGAAGATATTTTACATCATACTATCAAATAACATTTGGAATTTAGAAAATCAATACTGCTTCTTCAGTATTCTCCTGTATGGTGAGAGATGACGCGATCGGTAGCGGTTTATAGTGATACTGGCATTAACAAATGTAGAACTTAAAAAAAAATCCTCAGAATGCACATTACTCCTTCGGTCAGATAATTTGAATATTTAGATAGTCCAGTCAAGTACGATCCAAGCCTCTTCAATTATATGAGTCCATTCTTTAACCTTCAACTTCAGACCAGCGGACTTCTTACAGATTAATCTACATATGCTAATAATAAAACTGTTAGGGAGTCAATTCTGTACATTAAATATTTTTTGAAAATGTTCATACAGGGAGGCTTTGTTATCGATATGGAGATTTTTTTGGATCTAATGTCTGTCTCTGTTCGAGCTTCACGCAAAAACCACTGGACAGATTTAGACGAAAGTTGACATAGTCACAGTTAAAAACCCATGAAATGACTTAGTTCCCACAGGATAACACCTTAAAATGATTATGGCAACTCCGAAACCAATGGACTAAATAGATAGAATTAAGCATGTTTATAGCTTATATAAGGACAATCGTTATAGAATACTTTTTATCCTAGAAAACAGCTTCGTTTCCGTGGTTAGGTTAATATTAGTATGGCAACTTTAATATCACTGGATAACTCTTCTTCCGATGCGAAACGAGGGCAATTTCTGGTATTATTATAACCACGTGAAAAATCCACACTGATACAATTTGTTTGACCCATCCATTTTTACAATACGACAACTTCAACAACCGTAACATTAGAATCGATTATAAATTTAACTTAAAGCGAAGCAAGAACTTCTATATTACCCTGTATTCAGATGCTCAAACTGAACATTTCTGTACAGATCTTTGTTGTAACCATTCAAGCGAATCAATTGAAATCACTTGACCGAGAACCTGATCAATCTCTGCCTTTATCTGTTCGAGTAACATTTGCTGACGAGTGAGGTATACTCTTACTACCGAACTTGGTCAGGCACGTCTTCAGCGCCGCTAATTTTTTCAAAGGGTTAAGTAAATCTTATGAAGATGCTTGTTATAAAGGATTACAGTTCATGTTCTTTTCTTTTCAAGTATAATTTGTAACTACTAAACTATTATTAGAAATATTTTGTATTGCGCACCAATCTTATACAGAGATACTGCAGTCTCTAGCAATCAGCTGTCTTATTGGTAAATAGCTATTTCTTACAGACAACCTAATGGTTGAAAATGTAGTTGAAGTATCAAATTGAATAATAGGCAGGGGGAAAAGCTATATAAAGAGTTATCATGAATATAGTAAACTTGCTGTCGCCCGCGACTTCGTCCGCGTGGAATAGTTACTTTGGGCTAACGCTAATTTCAACCCGCGACTTCGTTTCTGTCATACATGATGTTTGAGAAAATTTAACCGCTTACGCAGCGCACGCAGCTGAATCCCCCGATTTTGAAACATTCTTCATTGGTGCTCCGCTCCTATTGGTCAAGCGTGATTATATATTATACATATAGCCTATAGCCTTTATATATAAATGGGCTATCTAACAATGATTTTTTTTTTTAATTGAACCAGTACTTCCTGAGATAATCGCGTTCAAGAAAACAAACAAACTCCTCAGCTTTATAATATTAGTAGAGATATACTATATTATTATGCACAAATTAATAAAGTTTGTAATAAATGCTAAAAAATGTTCAATATCTTTATAAGACATCTAACAAAATATTCTTATAAGACAACAAACTGATGTCTTCTTAGAATAACCATTCTGATTTATTTAGAAAGCAAGCGAGCGGTGTAGTGCAAATTCAGTACTCGACACGAAATAAGAATACGACTGAGTTGACCTAGACTTCTTTATTCTTTGTTATTTATTGTTATATCCTCTTCACGGGAATGTTGTCTGAACTGAATAATACGATTAAAATAGATACTACAAAAGGCAACGCTATTAAATGAAATATAACTAGGACAGCAATGGATATTCTAGGCAATAGTTTCGCAAGATTATTTTTGATGAGTTAATGAGTTGCTAGGACTTGCTAAAAGCATAGTAATATGACCCAGTATTCGCAAAAAAAAAGAAAATGGTTGTCTACACAAAACAGTATGAAGTATAGTCATAAAAAGAGTTATATCTTTTAAGAAAATTACATATATTGATCTTGGGTTATATTCATACACTTATATAATACTTTAAAATATTATTATTAAGTAAATTATTCTTATATATATGTATATACACAATTTATAATATTTATAACAGGCCGGTTGGTCTAGTGTTAGTGAACCTGACTACTACACCGGAGGTCGTGGGTTCGATTCCCACCCAGATCACACTTTTCTGTGATGAGCAGGAATGTTTGTTCTGTGTGTCTGGGTGTATAATAGAAATACCTATTAAAGTATGTATTTAAAAGTATATATGTATATGTTTGTCAGTGGTCTGTTCACCATAGCACAAGCTAACCCCTAGTTTGGGTTCAGATGGCGGTGTGTGATTTGTCCAAAGATGTTTATTTATTATTATTTATAACATTGTTTTAAAGTTGTATCATCGTGTACAATATATTTTAAAACATATAACCTATATATAAACCATGAACAAATCGTGAGAACCTGTTTCATTGAAACTAGCTGACCAGGCGAACTTAGTACTGTTTTATGGCCATCGTCCCACATAACTGTCCCACTACTGAACTCCACTCACAATGAAGGGGCACGGGCATCAGTCCACCACGCTGCCCACATGCGGATTAATGAACAGTGGATACGATATATGTGTTGCATATTTAGTTAAAATATCATATTCCATTCATTTAAATGCATACAAGCGTCGCAATAACAAGGCATTTATATTCACCTGAGAGTCTCATCACGTATTAATCTGCGAATTATGAACTTGTCTGCAACTGGCTCTCGAGAAGACCTCATACAAAACTTCCACATCGTCTGTTATGTCATACCTTAACGACTTGCTGCCATATTTTTTATTAAGTATAATGGTTTGTATAATATGTATATATAGTATAATATGTATATAGGTTGTTATACAGATACTCCTCGAGGACTCAAAATATTGTTTTTATAAGTAGGTAGTGTTGGTTTTGATGTGCGTAGTCCTATTATAAATGCGAAAGTTTGTAAGGGTGGATGAATATTTGTTACCCCTTCAAGCAAAATTACTGAACCGTATCTGTATGAAATCTGGCACAGAAATAGATCACGGTCTGGATTTGTATACAGGCTACATTTTAGCAACATACCTACATACGAAGCCGAAGGCGAAAGTAGTTAAAATATTTACCGACCACAACATTGTGTCGCATAATAGGTACTAAATATTCGAACACTGTTTTTAACGCAATAACGCTGAACGAAAAATTTCATAATTTCTCCTCGAACACATTGGGCAGGCCCAACGCCACTAAATGAGATTGTTCTAAAGTTATGCGTTTATTACAGCGATATGATATTTTGTTTGAAGCGAAAAGCATTTTTACGTAGTTGAGCAACTAGGGGTGGAAATGGTTGTATGGTAACTGGTAGTGGCAAAATACGCTTATGCGTTTTGGACTTAAGAGCGCCGTGTTGATGATGAGATGATAGGTGATGATGATAATATTTAAGATATTTTATGCCCTCCAAGTAGTGTACTTCCAACTTTTATTGGTTAGTAAATGACGTCACTTACTTCTCAAGATCTAGAAAGACATGATCCTTTTACTGTGGGATTATAGATTTTAAATCCGTATCCAATATTAAGGTATCTTAATAAGAATGTATGAATATTTTGTATGTA
This sequence comes from Asbolis capucinus, assembly GCA_018249125.1. Classification (NCBI taxonomy): domain Eukaryota; kingdom Metazoa; phylum Arthropoda; class Insecta; order Lepidoptera; family Hesperiidae; genus Asbolis; species Asbolis capucinus. Next base: position 4,785 of record DWJZ01005032.1, read on the forward strand.
ATTTTCTGACTTTCATTAAGTGAGCTCGAAGTTTCTATGGTGAAATAAAATAATTCAACTTTGACTTACTTAATGAAAATAGTCCTTTAGGCCCATATTTTATGATGCCGCTTTAATTTAGTAAAGGAAACCGGCTCGTTGTAAAATATGTGAATTATCTATTAAAATATCTTTAACTAATAGCGAAATAAATCGATTTTGTTTTTTTCTTATATTTTTATAGAAAATAAAACCAACATCGCGTGTGAAAAGTCAATGTTCTTAAAATTTCAAAAATCTAAATTTTACTGCTTACAAATAATTTCTCGAGCTCAAACAAAACGAATCAGGTCGAACGCCTAAGTTCAGTGAATGCAATAATTACGTTTGTAATGAATTGCTCTGAACTAACTACAAAATAAACTTGTTGCGGAGTTGCCTTAACTACAGAAATAACAAGATTAGTTAATGTTATTGTTACGAAATACAAGATACGCGGACGTAACGATAACAAACTATTTATAAATAGAATTAGATTAGGCCAACACACAAGTGAACATTATATTATAAATACAATTTCTCTACTTCACTTTGAAGTGTATTGTAGTCAAGTTGCATTTTCTAAAATTATCATAAATGAAGCTCAATATTAAGGAAAGAAAACTCATTTATAAGATACATACCACGAATAGCAAACTAGAAGCTAAAAAGTATAATTCAACATAACTGACAATCTTGAAAGGTCGAAGCACTGTATATTCAAAACCGTAATTCTTTTGAAAATTAGAGGTTTCTCTACAAAGCGAACTTTCAGATTCCCTTTCGAAAGGGGATCGTTGTTTGAGTTCCATCCGCCGACATGAATATTTATGAAAGGCTTTCCTACGAGCCGACAAGTACGTAGGCCATTGAATAGCTCAATCTTCTAGAGCGGGTACTTTCAAGTTCTTCATACTGAAAAGTATTATATGAACGTTTCACTAACAGTTTGTATAGCTTTCTTCGCGAGTGAGATTCCAAGACTTTATCAATGTTTGCTTTCTCTAGCGGCGTCGATGAAATAATTTCTTTTTTAATAACTTAAGTTTTTTCTTTAATCATTGATTTATCTTTTGCTAATAAAAAAGTAAACATATGTATCATGAAGGCCGCAACATATTTTTGGAGTTATTATTAGTATTAAATACTATAAACACGAAATCACGCTTTACGTCATGCAGTGACGTCACAGCATCCTACCTCGCTGTTTTCTGCATCAACATAAGACTAACTTCTTTATATTCTGTACTCTTCATTATATGATCGACAGCAAATAACCGACAGAGACAAGCAGTCAGAAAGTGGACTGGTTACAGCCAGTAGTCAAAATTTCTTGTGCGTTTTCATGCCTCTGAATGAAATCGTGGTAGAGATACGCTAGGCCTCCTCATGAAATCGTGGTAGAGATACGCTAGGCCTCCTCATGAAATCGTGGTAGAGATACGCTAGGCCTCCTCGATTATGAGAGACAAGAAACATAAAAATACCCCAAGGCTGGCGTGCCTGTTTACTGTTTTACTTCTCAAGCCAATTTTGACATGCATACACTCTGTCTAATAATTATTGTTCTAAGGATATATGAGTATACACATGTTTCCAATCCAACTATAGACTTTTATTAGCAAGGCGTGCCTACTTTGGCAACCACTCAACCGATCAGTGCAGTTGTCGTCTGCCGTTAAATTTATTCAATACCGTTCGGAAGCAATACGTCTTGCGGCACATAGTTGTGTCGATATGTCTTAATTAATCTTCCAATATTGGCATAGGCATTTCCAATATCGATGTTAGTTTTTGGTATAAAACTTTTTAACATCCAATTTTAATAAAGGTTAAGCCGGTATAAGGTAAAACGACTATGTTCTCGAATTTTGGCCAATCAAGAATATGCTTCTTCTTAATATGTAGGAACATACTAGGAAGTTTAAGGGCCAGTACAATATCTATGTATGTATTTGCTAACATATGTAGATACCTTTCTTGGATATCTGCGGGCGATGCCGACCACTTACCATCAGGTGGATTATTTTGTTGGCTTTATCTTATGTTTGAGCATTCCATTGACACTTTCATATCACATGACTATTACAAACGGCTTACTCAATTTATATAGGCGGATTCGCTCGACTAATTTCGGACGTGTCCGAGGTCCTTGTTCAGGAGCCGTCCGCGACGACAGCGCTATTGCAACGTCATGTATTAACTCACGAATCTTTCAATATTAAAACACTTTCATATTGTAAAAAGCTATTTCCTTAATTAAACCAACAGGCTACGGCGTCGATGCATAATTGTATGAAACAGTAATTTCCATTATTAGTTCAATTGTGTAAACTTGCGACCGCTTTTTCTGTTACCAACACGTAAAAATGACATTTTATTACGTTGATTATAGTTAGACGCGTTTTATGACTGGCTTAAAATAAAATTTAAACCCTAAGACTTAGAATTTGTTTGTGTTTGTCCGGTGAGTAATAGTCTCTTGTGAAACGTTAGATTTTTATATTTAGCGATTCTTGTACCAACTGCAAACAAAGTTGTTGTCAACCCCGGCGCGTCAGTAATCTGTTCTGGGTAGCTGCCAATACCGACTCGCGTCTATTACATCAACTTGCGGCAAACACCAAATTACGAAGGGCCAACTAAACTGACAAACCCCTCACGAGTTACTTAAAGTATTTTGTCAACGACGCACCTCTCCTATATCATACATTTTTGACATAAATAGGTTATGGATATGATCGACGGATATTTTTCTGAGTTAGGAATAACATTCTTGTATTATTGAACATTAATTTCACAATTATATTGCACTTCAGAGATCATCCACTTTTTCTCAACCAACTTTAGCTATTATAAACATTTAAACAATATACTGTATATTTATTTTAAACCAAAATTTGTACGAGCCCCACGCGCCTTGTATCAATATTTGACTCCCTTATATTCACTTATAAGAACTTTACTTCACTCATAGAAGATAACTTCTGCAAACATTGCAATCTTGTTTGTGATCGTGACCATACGGTTTAATCTAATCTAAGGTGTTTTATGTTTCAGGCACTCGGTGGACTCGGTCGCGTCGTATTCTAGTCAGAATCACGTTGACCGTATAAGGACTCAAAACTTCTCAGCGGCTTCTTGTCAAGACGAAGGCGACTTCGGGTCGATCAAGACAAGCCTCTTTAGACGATCATCATCGTCCAACTTGGAGTATCCCGTCAAACGTCCTGAAAGCGTCACTTCCAATACCAGTTCCACAAGAAGCCGCCTTCGAGAACTTGTCGAAAGGAAATCGAGTCAGGACGAACACAAGTCCGCAGCAAACACCGTCGCTGATATACAATATTTTGAAAACCCCACAGAAACACTAGAGTTTGACAATCCTCGTAACTCATTAGAATCAAACAAAAGCAAAGACGAACGCCCAAAAAAACGGAAATTATCAAAGAGCAAGGAAAAAGAAAAGGAATCCTGCGATAATAAGAATAAGAAGCAGGAAAAATATCAAAGCAAGCTTGCCGAGTATTACAAGCTACCCATTCAACTACCTCAAGACGAGTTTTATCAACATTTGACACGATCAAGGGCTGCTGAGGAACTTCTCCAAAAGAGATTTTCTAATTCAGATACTGAGTTTAGTGGTAGTTACGGTAGATTGTGCAAGCACAAGGAACCCGAAGGCTCAAATTTACGACGTAGTCGTAGCTTAGCAGTCATCAGAGAAGAAACTTTTACAGACCTTCAAATTCAAAATCACGCAAAAAGTAAACGATCTCAACTAATTCCTCGAGCCCGTTTATTTGATAAGCCGTGCTTCAAAGACAGGTATATTTATTGACTCGATTATAAAGTCGTATGTTTATTATTTCTTTCATAAAATGTATAACGAACGCTTGTAATCATAGTAAACAATCGTTTAAATTCAAATTGTGGCAAATTCTAAAGATAGTTACTGATATTAGCACAAATTACCAGACAAAAAATTAACATATGTAGATATGAGGATAAACATGAGTCCAACTATTGTGTTAAGTACAGAATGTACATTAATTGGTGCAGAATATTGTTTAATAATTTTATTTTGCTGTTTCAGGTTACCTGGACGAACAAAATATCAAACAAAAGAAGATGTGTTAGAAGGGATTTATATTGAAAGTACTGCTTCCTGTTTTGGAGATATCAACGGCCAAAGAGGGGACGATAGTACCAGTAATCGTAGTAACGCGGACAAAAAATCTGACAAAGAAGACGTGGTCTCTCAGGCGAGTCGGCAATCCAGATCAATAAGTGGAAGTTGGCCAAACTTAAATGAAGAAAATAAGCCCACAAACCTATCTGAAGACAGTATTGGGCATTCTCGTAATCCCAGCGAAATCGACAGCTTAGACTCTAACTACGTCAGAAAACACTACAATTTTGATGCTCATTTAAAAAATTATAAAGATAGTTCACCAGAAACTGAACGATCTATTCCAACGCCAAGCAAAGATTTATATATAACGACAGACGACCACGACAGTGAAACAGGAGATAAAGAAAAATCAAAAAACAAGTCACCAAAGTCCATAACTAGCTCTAATATTTTATCTAAAAATAATAGTGGAAATTGTCAAAAACCTGAATCACTTAATGAAACAGATTCTTGTGACGCAACTTCAGTAACGAGTAAACATAGTGAACGATCAAATACGAAATCTAATGCAGAATCCGTAAATAAAGTCCAGGATTCCAAGAATCAAACTGACGCACAATCACTAATATCAGAAAACGACGGGACTATATCAAGTCCACCAGATAGCATAACTTCCTATATTTCAATATCAATTGCATCTTCTACAGACAAATCCCATAAATTAGAATACTTGGCTAATTCTCTGGCTGAAAAAATTGATGAGTATTGTGATTCTCAACTAAAAAGCGACTCACAACAATTACAGACAGCACAGCCGACTGAGCCTGTAGAACCAGATCCAATATACACAACGGTACAGAAGAAAAAAACGTTTGCAGATATAAGACGAAATTCTTTGTTAAGCAATAAAAGTAACATTGTTAAAGAAGTCACTAAGGAAAACAACAACGAAACTTATATAAGTAACACATACATCGAATGCGACGATTATAACCACATAAGTAATTGTAGTTCATCTAAAAACATAACCACAGAACCTTTCGTGACGACATTAATAGAAAATCAATACTACTCATTACCAGATATAAACATAAGCAAATGTTTAAGAAAATCTGAAAGGATTGATGCACAACTGAGAGAAGAAGATCCAGATGATATACCGTGCGAAAATACTTATGAAGAAGCTGGAAATTGCTTTGATAATATTTACGCAAACAGAGGTCACGAGAATTACGGGCAACTAAATAAAATACAAATCAACTGTATTGCAACAAACCAAAGCACCAACGTTGAATATTCTCCATCGCAGCATATACAAAACTTTACAAAACTTGAGGACGATTTAAAATCAATAATTACCGTTGAAAGTTCTAACGCAGAAGAACAAGAAATTAGCTTTTATACTTCAGATACTCATCAAAACGAACGTGAAATAAACGAAATAGAAGGAACAATCCGAAACAATAAATTAATAACAAAGTCTGAAAGTTTCAAAGTAAATTGCACTTCTGTATACAAACCCGACGTAAAAATATTGAAATCTCAATCTAACGATAATATCAATAGAACTATCCAAGAAAAAAAGCCAAGAACAGCAATTCGTAAGCATTATTCTCTACGTCAACGTGACCCAGCTGATGACGAAATACCGCGTCTTCCCAGCCCAAGTGTAATAGAAAAAGACCTGTTTAAAAATTCTGAGCCCTTCAATAAATCTTTGTCACATGAAAAACAAGAAGCAAACAAAATTAAATGTCTTTTGTCTAGAGTACAATCGTTTAAAACCAACGCAGAATCTAATATTACAATTGTGCCTTTGAGTGGTCATCAAACAATCGTTATAAATCCACCACTTAATCAAAACCCCTCAGAAACTATAAAGCTTTCAGAGGACAGTACAATTGAGAAACCGCAAGTAAAATTAAGCGAAGAAAGACGACCAAGTGAAGAAAACAATAAAAATACACCAAAAGTAATCACTGAAAAACAGAGTATTTCAAAGGAATCGAGTAAGTCCATAGAATTTGCTAATTATTGCACACCAAAAGATCCCTTTATTACTATTAAATTAAATAAAGTGGTAAAGAAAACAATTCCCCAACTTAAAAACACTTGCAGTAAAACTTATTTGCCGCCTAAGTTGGATAAGCCACCTTCAAAATTGATAATTAAAGACGATAAATCTTGCAAAGACATAAGAAATTTAACATACACTAAATTAAATAAAAGTATGACTCGACCACAAGTTTTACAAGTTATAGATTCAAAAAATAAGCGACAAAACATAAGTCAAGACGAAAATTTTACTGAGAAACTTGATAATATCACCGTTGCCAAAATGATCGAGAAACCCGATAAAGACGAAAACCATCGAGAAATAAAATCAGAAAATCCAAATGTTAAGGACAAATTGAACAACGCTATAAAAACAGATATTGAATATCAGGAAAAAATAAATTCAGTAAAAAGTTATTGGTCTAAGCTAATAGATAAATCTCCGGATAGTCAAAATAACCAAGACAGTAAAGAAAACCAAAATGATTGTTGTCAAATTGAAGTCAGCACAAAAGATATCAATAAACAGAATAATGATAGGGACGAGAATAACAAATGTGTGCCCGAAATATCAGTAGGAAGCATTATCAAGTCACTAGAGAGTGTAAAAATTGTAGACAGCATTCGAAAAATAAGTCAAACAAAATTGCATCTCTGGAAAGATGAAACAGAAAAGGTTAAGAGTGATTCTGAAATCGAAGACACCCCTGTGGAAAAAATCTTTAAGGAATCTAACACAACTATTTATGACACACCTAAACCAGATAAAGGTTACAAAAAGTCGGAATTAGATTTATGCAGAGATACACCTGAAATAGAGATTGTTGAATTGAGCGGCGAAGATCAAAATCAAAAAACTCAAGCTACACTTATTAAAGCAAAAGGATACGACAAAGGTTGTGACGAATTTGACCATGTGCGATACAAAGTCATGAAGTCAGAACTGTTTAAAAACAGTATGATTGCTAATTACCGCAAAGAAGCACAATTCGATGGTTTGTTACAATACTTGCAGGATTACAGTTTTCAAGAACTTCTGGTAAATAATAACATAGTCATAATTGAACCTGTACGGACTAAAGTTGAGCCAGCTCCAAGGAAGAATAATAACACAGACACCTGTAAAATACCACCGACATTGCTAAAGAAAAACGATAATCAGTTACAGGATAAATCGAAAAATGCTATTCGCAGGCATTTCTTTTATCATCCTATAAGAGTGAATAAAGAAATTATTGAAGAAGAATTACCAAATCCAGACACGGTTAAAAAAGTGCGGAACTTGTTCGAAGATACATTGAAAATGAAAAGTCCTATGAGTCAAGATCCTCCTTTAGTTGACGAAAATGTTGGCCTTACTAGGCGAGCCACTTCATATAGAAATTTAAGTGAGGAAACAAAAGGAACCAAAGTAGGTGTGCGAAAAAAAGTTATAAGACAACTGACCATCGATACAAACTTTGGGAACAAGAAATGGGATAATGCCAGTCTGTCGAGTGGAGTTTCCAGTGGAGACCTTAGCTCAACCAATGAATATGAAAATGACGGATTAAGTCCATATTCGCAAAAAAATTTGAAGGATACTGTATATAGTTCTAGTGACGAATATCTTTGTGACTCTGCTAACCAAGATTTTTGTTGCGAAAGTCAATACGTTAGTCCAGATATTCTTAAAAAAATTAGAGACTGTGGAACTTCAGTAACATATTACGGTGGAAAAGTGCTTAACTCAAAAACCGGATCTAACGTTAGCCCAATGACTAAAGCAATAATGGATGAAATTAAAAGTTTGCAAAAAAATTGCAGCAGGGATTGTTATTCATGTCAAACTAAGTGCAAAGGCGATAGATGCTCGTGTTTGGCAGCCGACAAGCATAAAAAAATGGCTATAGATAAACAGAACGGTAATCCGCCGTCAGAATCTGGAAGCACAAAAAGCCAAGACAACAGTAAAAGAACAGAGAATTACCCAGGATTTAAATTTAAACTAGTAAAATCAAATAGTTGTAGCAGCAGACTAGAACTGACAGGGACGGATGATAACAAAAATCCAAGACTTAAATACCGTAAGCAGTTCTCTAAAACTGAAGATCCGCCGTTGTTAAGCGAAGACGAAAATTCCGTCAAGAACAAAATTTGCAGATTAGAAAGTTACAGCAAAGGTGTAGCGAAAACTCCATTTGAAAATAAAAATACTGAAGAGAAAAAAGTAATGAACATTATTTCGGAACAAAATATAATAAACACTAGGAAGTCTAAAATTGAACATTCACAAATATCTGTAACAAAACCAGAAAAAGAAAATATTGAAGAAAAAATACAGGATCGTTCTGAAAGTCGGAGAAACTCCACATCGGTGGATAAACAAATAAATGACCCACATAGCTTCGAAAAGAAATATTACTATGTAAACGATAACTTAGATCAAAATAAAGTTACGCCTGGTAAATTTGGTGAGATGGTATTCGAAGAATTCGAAGTGTTAGAATCATGTTACGATAGTTTAAATAGCAATAAGTCTTCATAATTATTATACTTGATTTTAAGCTTTTTGCTTACGTTATTGTGATCTGTATTCAAAACCGCTATTAAATTATTGCTTGTAAATGTAAAATGTAGAATCATATAAATAATTAGCCTAATCCTTTACTTTGTTTAAATTTAAAATAAATAAGGTACGATTAATGTTTTCGCGAATAATGTCTAATCAATTATACTGTACTGTAGTCCTGGTGATGGTTAACGATATTTTGTAATAAATTATTATGTTTAAAATTTATTGCTTTTGTTTATTTTTCCATAATTCCTTACCGTCAGATTTTTCGTGGTCGATTTTCGTTGGTGTTGACTTTGATCCATGGACGCATACACCCGTGAAGAAAGAACGGCGCGTGGGCCGCCACCGGCGACACCATGATTCCTGTAAAGAGAGGTAAATGTCAATCAATAAATATTTTTTTATGTTATTATATTATTTACAGACCTCCTATCATAGCCCGTCAGGCGAGGAAAATTTAATAATTACATTTATTACGCAAAATTAATATTTTGCAGCATAATATTAGCATTATTTTAATTTCATAAAAATGAAATGTCAGAGAAAATTGCATTTAAATGAGTCGTTAATAGTAGATATTAATTTCAGAAAAAAGTTAATTAACTGAATAATAGCATAATGTGTTAATAACATTTTGTTTTTACATTTTCAATAAATTAGGGATTTACAACGATCAACCATTTTTTAAATACTGTAAGTTAATGCTTGTAGTCGTTGTTGTTAAAGTCTTACTACACTCAAGTCTTTGATTTATTTAAATTTAGAACATAATTTGAATAAAAACTGTACTAAGGAGTGATTTAAGTAACCATTAACCACTTTAATTTCGGCAGTTAGTGCGCATTACCGCACAGGTATGTGCCATACACTTCCATTATAATCGTTGGGGAACATTGACGCAGGACAGTGACAGTAGCTATAGAGCATTAGAGGCCCGTGACAACTTAATTGGATAGGGCCCCAAGAAAAATCGACACATTTAAATTAATTTAAATAATTCACTGAGTTGGTTCCAATGCTATTATTGTGTCCAATTGAGT
>DWJZ01005033.1:0-14588 GCA_018249125.1 Asbolis capucinus
TGTTTTCATTTCTATTGCGCCCAGAAAGTTCTAGAAATTCTATTTTTAAATTTCTTCTATACCGCTCAAACATTTTCGATCTTGTTCTTTCAGTTCTATTTCGTCCAGATTATTCTAGAAATTTCCATTCTGTATAAAATTATAAACTATTAAAACCAACATAAAACTTAGGGTTCGAACCATGAACCTCCCCGCTTCGAGAGTCCGACCATTTCCCACAGAGCCACGTAGCTCTGACAGCTCGCGTCGAAATTCGTTAACAGTTGAATCTACGCGAGAATACGTTTGTTCCTTGCTAATGCTCACAGTGGAAGGGTTCATAGCTCAGCGGGTTGGTTTGATTGTAACCGACGAAAAATGTTATGCAACAGCACGCACGTTCTGTAGGAGAATGGATGACCGCTAGTGACAAAAATTCATGAACGCTGCCGTGCTTTAGAGAACACTTAAAGCGATCCCGGTTGTTGTCGTTACATAGCAGACTTTAAGTCACGTCGAAGACCTTGGGGTGGTATTACAACTTCCAATACTATCCGCTCAACCAATCTGCATTGGAGAAGCGTGGTGGAGTATGCTTTAAGCCTCCCTAGAATGAGAAAAGACATGCACTCTGTATTGGGTCATCAATGGGTTGAACCTATTCCTCACATGAGGAAACTTTGCCTCTATTACATCAGCCTCAAGATTGGAATCACATTCGTATGTAATGAAAAATGGCGAAATATATTTCACGATTTAACAATCAAGACTGACAAATTGTGTTCCATTAGTTGTCGATTTGAACTCGAAAGGATCAGATCAAAATGAGGTTAAGGGTAAGAAGCTGCGTTCTTACGTTGGATTTCAGTTTCATGTTGGAAAATATAGGTAACTATTATATTGTCTTTTCTATACTAATGTTATAAAGAGGAAGAATTTGATTGTGTGCTCTAGGAGAATAGGCACCGAGACTACTGGACCAATTTGAAAAATTCTAGCACCATTAGAATCCTACATTATCCCTGATGAACATGGGCTATAACATATATTCAAAAAAGTTAAGGGTCCGTATGAAAACTTCGATTATGTAACCCAACGTGTAAAAAAAATACCAAAAAAATACCGCGTAAGCTGCGGTAGTTACTGCCAATAGAGCAAAGTGGTTTATTGTAGTTTTATAGAGGACATCATTAATTACAAATAATTGAGTGATACCATATGTGCGATGAATAATTGAGCGATATACAGTCCACCACACTGGCCAAATACAGATTGGTGAATTAAATTCTGATTCGCACATAAATTTGAAAATTTACATGTGCGCGCTGCAGGTTTTGAAACCAGGTCCACTCGTTCGAGAGACAAACGTACTAATCCGCACTTGGCCAGCGTGATGGACTATGGCCCCTCACATTGTGAGAGGAGCCCCCAGCCCAGTAGTGAACAGTAATGGATTGCAATGATGAATGGCGGCTATTAAACATCTTAAAACTGTAACAAGTACTCACGATTGTCATAACCGATACCGTTGCTTCTGAAAGTCTTCAATGTAGTATTTTACAAAACGGGCACTATTAAATAAATTATTAACTATACAATGTGCCAACACTGAGTTATGAAGTACTTTGACTTTAAAGTTATAATTGGCCGTCAGGTACTCTGAAATAACTTTACCGCTAAACGGTACAGAAGTGGTCGTAAAACAAGGTAGCCGAGTGAGTTTGGGATTTAAGGAGCTTTTTAGGGGTCGGAAGTCAGATCAAAAGCTAGTTTCGTCATGTTCTACGGTCTAACGCAGCGAAGCTTTTGACTTCAATCCATTGACGTCCCACTGCACGGGTCTCCTTTCATACCGAGGCGGTCTTGAGTATAATCCACCACAATGCTCCAATACCGGTTGGTGGAGGTGTTAACGGCCATGTATCTCAAGTTTTTAATACCACCCGAAGGCTTCTAACATGGCTTACCGATTGCTATCTAACGATAACAACCGGGTACCTTTAAGTGTTCCGGAACGCCCGGAAATGCTCAGGACATTTTGCCACACGCCAGTCATCCGCCTACCGACCGCGCCCGCTGATACGTAAATTTTTCGATTGCTTACAATCGAAACAAGCCTTCGCACCATGACCGCTTCAGGACTATCAAACTGTAAATGGAAATGGGTTTCAGGGCAACAAACGAAATAAATAAAATCTATCAAACACTGACAAAATTAACTTTTTGAAGATCAGACATGCAGTCGAACTCAGGCCTTTCCGTTTAGTTCAAATCGTCACCTTGCAACTGTCATCAGTGACCTATAACCTGTTACCTGACAGCTGACACCTGTCAACTGTCATAAAATATGACGCTTAAAATAAATGTAGATCGATTCAGCTACAACTAAAAAGACCTTTTTTCGACTCACCCTTTACTCAAACTTTCTTTCAAGACTCGTTCAAGTACTATTTTATTATTAAGTGTGCTATTTAATAATCAAGGATTGGGGAAAGAAGGCTAGTGAAATATAAAAACGGCTAAGTGTGAGCCCGAGTCGAACTTTAAGGTTTTGTAAAATAAAAACACTAAAATAACATGTTTCCTGTACCTAAGGGAAATTCTTTCATATTTTTTATTAACCGACTTAAAAAGGACATAATCTGTATGCGACAGGTATTTATGTAAATGTATAATATTACATAAACTTTAATAATTATATAAACGTTAATTGTTATACTTAGAGTCGTTACAGAATTTGTAGATATACAAGTGCAGCAGCTATTTAATTACCTAACCATCAACGACTATGGTGCATACGACCGTGCAGTCGACCATAACGGCCACAGTAAAAATTTTCAAGTGTTTTATCGTTCTACATCAGTATTTCCTAACCTTTTTTGTACTGTGCCCCGCCTTTAACATTTCAAAAAATTTTATGACCCCTACACATTACTTTTAACATAAAAAAATATGTGTTCAGTTAAAAAATATAAATGATAGGTTTTAGGAAGAAATCACTATGAAACTATTATCAAAACACAATAAGTAAAATATTTAAAATTTGGCACTGTATTTAAATGGTCCGAAGCAGGAGGGTTAAATAGTGTCGAGTTAATTTTTTAATTGCCCCCTTTCACTATCAAATTGCCCCTCTATGTAGACCCCACGTTGGGAAACACCTTTCAAGACCAACCACCCGTCAGCGACATTTTAGTAATAAGATTCAGTTTTCTCCATTTTCTCTAGGGAACCCTGGAAGCCTTTTTTTCTTGGGTAGGAACAACTTTGCGAAGCCGAAACGGAATAAAAAATATCTTTCATTCTTCCGTTCCCGCTGGAATAGTTTTAAGATTTTAACTCATACATAATTTAACTTTCTCCATTTCCCGAGACATCTTTTGTTAATAAGCTTCGTAACTACCATTCATGAGGATAATTAGTATGAATTAATTAGCTTTACTAAACTTATGAAATTATGGAAAGTGGAGGCGATGTTGGTTGGTTGAGTACCGTTGTAAACATCTCGATATGCGTGAGAAGAACCTCAGCTATCACACGCCCAACCGGTGACATAGTCTTAGTTTGGAACAGGTGTCCAGCAATATACATATAATTAAAGTATATGGTTCAAACACTTGCAAACTACTCACAGATATAATTAAAATCGTTAGTTACCCTTAACAACAGTGCCTTCAGTACAATTGTGGATTTAAAATTATAAACTCAAACTATATCTCCGACACAACGAATTCAAAAACTTATGTATATGTAACTAGTTATTACCCTTGCTATATTATAAATGTAAAAGTGACTCTGCCTTGTTATCTTTTTACGCCTAAACGACTAAATCGATTTTGATCAAACTTAGTGCACAGATAGAGTAGAAATTGAGGAAAAGCATAAGCTAATTTTCCTCGCCAAAAAAGGCTTAAAGGGGTTGAAAAGCGAATGAAAGTTCATAATTATAAAAGTTACGAGTACAGACAACACTTTGTATTCATGCGCTAGATGTGATGTTAGTTGGGGGGGGCAATAAAGGGGGAGGTGGTGATGGGCAGGTAAAGAGGGTGGGTTTTAAAAGGGGGTGAAGAGGGAGGGGTGCGCCACACGGACACAGTCGCGGTAAAAAGCTAGTTAATTATAATATTAAATGCAGCAAGATGGTTTGGCTAACTTCTAATTCGCTAGCTAGTATCCAATACTATACATAATATAACCATGGAAACTGAACCAACTATTTCCCATTTTCACACAATAACTTTCAACAAACTGCACCAATTTATAGTTTTTTCGAATTCAGAAAACTCGCACATAAAAATATTCGGAAAGATGAAAGCATAAAAGAGTTTTAGTTACGTTGTGTCCGTCGAAGGATTAAAACGACCAGACATCGATGCGACTTTTTGAACTATTTTATTGAACGTTCGGAAATCCTTTAGACTCTGAACCGATTAGATTTATCTCAGGTTTTTGACGTGACTTTCATGCATGTGCTCAGTATAACGATGTTAGGAGGATTCAAGTCTGTTGTCATTACTAATATTGTAAATGCGAATAATATTTATCTCTGTCTGTCTATCCGTTCGTCTGTCTGTCTGCCTGTCTGGTACAGAGGTAGAGCACAACTTGAAGAAATACGAGTACATAGGTTAACGTTTTTCGCGATGGCTTGAGGGGTTGAAATAGAGAAGGACAGTTCTTCATTTTAGAAAGCTTATTGTTTTCTCGTACTAGATGTGGTGTTGACTGGGGGGCGAAAAGGGGGACAGGGGTATAGAGGGATTAAAGAGGGGGTGAAGTGGGAGCCGAAGAGGACTAGAAGGGGGGCAAAGAGGACTGGAAGTCGGCGAAAAGGACTGAAAAGGGGGCCAAGAGGAATGGAAGGGGGCGAAGAGGACTGAAAGGGGGCGAAGAGGAATGGAAGGGGGGCGAAGAGGACTGGAAGGGGGGCGAAGAGGAATGGAAGGGGGACGAAGAAGACTGGAAGCGGGCAAAGAGGACTGGAAGGGGGCCGAAGAGGATTGGAAGGGGGCGAAGAGGCCTGGAAAGGGAGTGAAGACGTGGGAGTACCATGCGGTCGACTTGTGCCGATTATAACTGATAGCCCGAGTTAAGAAACAGTGGACGTGGTCGAGAAGTAGATGAGTGACCGAGATAATAAAAAAAAAGAAGCAGTACATCACTGAAGGAGAATCAATAACAATACTAACTGACCCCAGACATATCAACAACATATCACAAAGAATAATGGAAAGGATGACTGAAAGACAGGGAAAAAAGAGGGGCCCTGATTTCCAAGCTCCAGCAGGAACATGAAGAAAAATTTGGTGGACTCAGACGAAACGATAGAAGCCAGCTAGACGGGCATAATGAAAAAATAAAAATCCGCGAAGCCCCATCACCAAAGATCTGACTTTTCTTGCCTCTTACGACTTACCTCTTACTTGCCTCTTACTCTTATTGCAGGCCGTCCTATGCAGTACAAAGCTGTCGGCTCGTTTGACTGCCTATAATAAAAAAATTACTCATTCATTCATATGAAAATTATATTTATTGTTTTGCGATGAATCTGAATCATAAAACTATTATACTGATAGCGGATATCGAATTTTTATAACATACGACAATATACAAAAATAATACTATCTACAACATTTTACTGGGATACTATCAAAAATTTCTACAAACTGCAGCGGGATTACTCAGTCAAAATATTGTAACTGCACATAGCACTATTTGTTGATTAAAAAGTCATTCTAATCCCATACAGTATTCAATATTTTCGATTGTGATCCTACTAATATCATAAATGCGAATATTTGTGAAAGTGGATGTATTTTTGTAACACTTTTCAAAAACAACAGATCTATATGAAATTTGATACAAGGATAGATTATCGTCTGGAATAACCATATAGGAGTATCTCTCCTATGGCTGAAAATTTGTAGAGTTATTTTATGGATTAGTGGTGATGTTAGCTAAAACCCAAGTGTCTTCAAGTATTTTCTGGGGTCCTAAGCCACCTATAAGACCTAACGACTGACATCTAATAACAACCGGGACCGACGGCTTAACGAGCTCCGAAACGAAACCGCTCAAAGTTTTTGTATCACTTAAATATCTGAACCGGCCGGAATCAAACCTAGGAACATTTCCTTCGAAGGAAAAGGCACTATAACTATTTAAGGTGGTACGCGCTACCACCAAAGACTTCATCGCCACTTACCATCAGGTGGGAACATCAAGCGTAACTTATTTAAAGAGATTCCAAACTCGTTAAATATAAATAGAACACTAGTTTTAGAAACAGATAAATCATTGATCTTTCCTGTAATAAATAGCAGATATCCACTAGGGAAATCTAATACAGCGTGAAAGGCAGGCGGAGCTAATTATACGAGGGAATGGTGAGAGACTTCTGTATTATTGTATTGACTTAAATTACAAACTGACAACTGTGAATTTCTTTATTAAATATCAAAATATCACATCTCTAAATACATGTCTCTTAAGCACGTAAGACTCAAGGCTAATGCGGTAGCTCCTGAATCAATGGAGAAATACTCATATTCCAGAGATGGAAAAAGCGAAATATATATATATATATATAAAGGCGAAAGTTTTTGAGGATGGATAGATATTTGTTACTGCTTCACGAAATTACAGAACGGATGTTAGTGAAATTTGGCACAGGTATAGATTAAGGCCTGGAATAACACATTGGAAACGTACTATCACGCGGGCGAAGTCGCGGGAGGCTAGTTAAACCATATTTATAGGGAATATATTTATATAATACAATAAGCTTTCATGCGATTACTGTAGACTTATTTTCAACTGACACCAACTTTCATTTAACAATCACAATACTGTAAATGACAAATTGAGCTTTTATCGTTTAACTAGAAAACGCCCCCACTTCGGTTCGGAAGGACCAGTTAGTTACCAAAAACTAGTTATTGTAACATAACTATAACAGATAGACATATGGTTTCGTAGATGTACATATTTGTAGATATTTATGTCTTCTTTAAAACTAGTACATCACTTTGCTCTGTTGACGTTACTTTCCGCAGCGTGATAAGGATTGTTTTTGGTATTTTTTTCACACGTTGGGTTACATTATCGAAGTATTCACGCAGACCCCTAAAATTTTTGAAAATATTTAAAAACCTATGTTCATCAGGGATAACGTAGGATTCTAAACATAAAATTATTTTTCAAATCAGCCCAGTAGTTTCGGAGCCTATTTCCTCAAACAAACAATATATTTTTTTTCTGTACATTATTAGAATAGATTACGGTTAGTAAGAAAGTATTGAAACAGGATCTCCAGTTTCAATAATTCCTCAGTAATGTGGCTAACCAAATAGTCTCTGACAGTCATGTTATATTTCCCCAGGGCGCGCCATCTATTACTGATATAAAAGTCATGTTTTATTCCACCTATCCCATATCAATTCGTTCGTACGTTCATTTAGATTATCCTATTGTATCAGAAGTATATTTATTTCTTGGTTCAGAGCAAAGCCTTTTAACGAGTCTTTTAATGGTCTCTAGTGTTAACCCATAGCAACCGCAGTCGCTCGAAAGACTAGAAGTACCTTTTCTCTGTAGCGTTCATAGTCTGGCCGCTTTTTTATTGCAAGCGATGACAAAATTAAGCGGTCGAGCGCGGTCGATATGAGGATGGGTGACCGTTAACGGCAAATAATTCAGGTCTTTCGCACTTCAGAGGTGACGTAAGGCATGCCAATTTTTATCGTTAGATAACAGGGAAAAGCTAATAAATAATGAATATTAAACAGATCACACATGGCCACGGTGTTAGCTTGGACTTGTACTACCGTAACATAACAATCGTTAATCCACGTCGGAAGCCTTCAGCATAAAAAACCGACACTTGAGTCGGCCACTAAACCCTCCGCCAATCCCTATTGGAACAGCATGGTGGAGTAAGCTCTAAACTTCCTCAGGAGAAATCCGTGCTCAGTAGTAGCTCAATGGGTTTAAGCCGAACCAGCTTTTCCCTAAAATACTTCATTAATGTGTACTGAATAAAATAATTAACTAACAACTTCTTGATAAGATTTTTTTAGGATTATTGTCGGAATATTTGAAGATACATACGAGCACAATAAATGATTCATTCACAAAAAAAAACCTTAGGGAGATATATTTAATTCTTTAATATTGAATTACCACTTTTTCCTGTGAATACGTCTGAGGTACAGTTATAAGGCCTCCTCAGTATAAGTAACTGTGCTCTGTTGTAGGTCATCCACGGCCACTCATAAAGTTTCGCTATGAATCCAAAGCTCTCAGAAGCAAAACTATTTTCAACATTCCTAAACACGATCTGATCACGTGGTAATCCTTGCAGTAACCAAAATACTTACTGAAAACATAACCTACATGCAACACCGCAACATACTAACGCGCATTAATTATATTCTGTATGATTTAATTACTTTGTACTATATGATTTAATTACTAATATTATAAATGCAAAAATTTGTGAAGATGCAAGAATGGATGGATGTTTGTTAATTTTTCACGAAAAAACTACTAACAGATTTTAATGAAATTTTACGCATCTGTTGACCAGATTGAGAGTCCTTTATACAGATCCAGATTGAGCTGGTATTCCTCATACTTGTAGATTCCAGGATCGGACCAATAGTGCCAAAAACTTAGGATAAATCCATATCCATGTAGATGTGAATGCCCAAGACCTAATGAATAAATAGATTCCGTAGATTCTTTTCTTGCTTTCCAATGCAAATGATCATAAGGAAATCAAATTGCTTTCTACATTTTAATCTTATCTGTATCAATAGATGGGCTAACACTAGTCATTGATAGAGATATGACAGTACAACCAATTGAACGTATAAAACAAATAAAAACATTGTATTAAGGTAAGATAACTTGATAAAATGGTGAGTAAAGATAACAACATTGATTATTGGTCAAATATCTTTTTTATCGAAGCGGAAATCTTCAAAAGATACCCGGTCTCTTTGTACAGGATTCTTGCTTCGGATACTTATTAGCTCTTAAAGTACATGGTATCCGAAATCTAGTATTATAGTTCAGTTCTGAGTCCGTATGTTGTCACCGTTGCTTAAAAACCTGGGCAAAACTAAGAGGTGCACAACGCCAGCCCTTCAGGAGAGCTCCTGAAGTGAAAAGTTGATATAATAAAATATATAAATAATAAGACTTTTAATTCACCTCTTCCTGTACCCTATTATCCGACTGCTTCAAAATAAAAGAAACGTTTTAGGAACGTATGTATGTATGCCATTTCTGTGGCATGCCCTGCAGCCCAAACAGCTGGACGAATATTGACATATGAGATGTTGTAAACGTCGTCAAAATCGTGACCGTGATATAGGGTCAAATTTTCAAAATGGCACATGCACATGACAAAAGGGGGGATAATTTGTTTTCTTTCTTACCTTAAGAGTGTTAAAAGACCATTTCAAAAATATACATTTATATTAGTTTTTTGACACAAATTGTCAAAACACGTAACAATTATTCAGTAATTTGTCGCAGTCGGGTTTTTTAACTATATTATTTGTTTTAGATGGTTGTACCTAAAAGAATTCAAAAAATCCAGCCGTCACGTTTAAAACAAAAATTTAAAACATCGTCACACTGAAATTGTATACGTATGTATATTGTATACGATAACCAGCGTTGTATATCCACGTCAATACGAATAACAAAGGGCATTGTAACTCACACGAAATCCATTTAGCGTTACCATAGCTCAGATGAAAAGAGATAAAAAAAATACTTACGTGTGCGCGACTATAGGCCGGAAAAGCGCATGTGGTAGTGGTATTTTTTTCGACTTTTATTTGAACGACCGGCTGTCTGACTCACTAAATTATTACCGCAATGTTTCCCCAATATAACTAGAACCGAACACTGGGCTACATAAAAGCCTGTATGGCTTTCAAATTCAATTTCCGTCATTCGCTTTGTAAGAACGGTTTTTTTGTAAATCGAACGTTCACACGTTAATAAGCTGTGAGAGCGGTTAAGAATTTCATTTACATTTTTTTATGAATCAATGTACAGAACGTTATTTGATTGATTTAAGGAAGGTAACAAGGGGGTTCCGATTTGAATATATTTTCACTTATTGGTTAAGCAAGGAATGAGGGAGTGAGGGTTTGTTGTTAAAACCTATTTTACAATACATACGTTATCGTTAGTTCCTATCCAGGTCACTACGACAACAGCGCCAATTTAGCGTCGATGGAATAGCAGTTTTTTGGGAAGCCTATAGCCTATCCAATTATATACAGATCAATGGCTTAGTTTGAGTGGATTGAATTGACGGTTAATCCAGATTTATATTCGACAACAACAAAATGTAGGTTGGTTGGCTTCAACATACATATCATTGATGGAGCCCATTAAGATACTATATACGTACTATTACAATGTACGAGGGAAGCTACGCAGAGTAAACATCTTTTCCCAATTTCTATATCTTTAAGCGTTTAATTTAAATTAATAAACAATAAGTAATCCGTTTAACGTACGATTCAAAACCGAAGAGCAAAAATTAGTAATCGTTATTTAGGCAACGTTATCGAAAAGTTAAACTTGGCAGATATCAATTAAATTGTTCGTATTTATTTTTAAACGAATTAAATATTATTATTTATCGATGTAAGCTTATTCTTTTGAATTTGGGCGTAATGTTTGAACTATTATTGCAGAATCTTAACACTCAATGAGGCATTTAAGTTATTAACACATTGATTTGCCACACACTACCATCATCTTTCTCCACATCCACCCAAGGTTGAGTGGTGGACAATGTCATTAGGCATTAAGTTTTACTCTTTGTTTCTTCTAATAAGAGGTGACATAAATAAAAATAAATAAATAAATTTGCTTACAAATCTCGGATTCCTACGCGCTCAATAGCTGACAGCATTATTACATACATACATTATTCGCATAAGTGATCTATGCTGTGCAGTGATACTGCTTCTAAACAATGGAACACATAAGTGATGTTGAGCTTCTTCTCTAGTACGTTAATGCTACATACATACATAGTAACTCAATTACCCTAATTTAATAACTTAAAAACTGTTGGGTCCATTCTTTAAAGACATTTAATCTACGTACCTATTTAATTTAAACAATTTAATTTAATACGTAACGAATTTAATACCAGTTACAAGCTACAACGTCAATCCCAATTTCTATCTGTCACACGTACCTTTATCCTGCAGATTTTCAATAAAAAGCCTTTCTAACTTCTGCGCGGCGTAACTTTTTTCGTGTCACAAAAAGGTTGAATCGACTGACCGTGCACGGTTTTTGGAAGCCTGTATTCTCGTGCTCCCACACTAAAGCGATTCTGGTTTATCCGCGTGTTTTCAACGCCATTTTTGTTCTGAATTCAAATTTTTATTTTTCCGTCTGTAGTTTTTCAGCCATGTTTAAATACTTAATCCTACTAAACTGTAAATTGTGGGTTTGGTTTAATATTACGAATATTTGTGCATTTTCAGGAAATAATTTATTGTTATGTCATCAGTAAAATTATTATTCATATTTCAAGTGAAGAAACTTTATTTTCCCAAACTTGCCACTTTTACGGGACAAAACTTTGTTTGATAACTTCAGATTTTTCTTCCAGTTACTTATTTTCCATTTCGAAAAGACACAATAAAATACATTTTCTTAATTAAAATTTTCTAGAGAATGAGCTAGAACAACTACATGCACTTATATCTAGTGCGATCTGTTATCAATAGTAAGGAAAGTTTGATAGAGGCAGAAAGTATAGCATTTGATATCTACCATCAATATGAAGCCTCGACCATAGGCGCTCGTAGCTCCATCTACGAGCTAAAAAGTGATACAATTTTTATGTGAATGAATATGAAATTTTTAATCTAAAATCACGACATAAGCCCCATGCCTATATTTGTATTGAAGAGCGCCCCCTTCTGAATCTATTCCTGGCCAAGAATTTGCTACCCAAGAAAGAAGTTATAAACCCAAAAGTTAGGAAAGGGGGAGCAGTACATTGACCCAACCGAGGTAAATGATACCAAAAGACCCCAGGCACCAACGACATACTCCAGGACGACAGAAGAAAAAGGAAAGAATAAGATATCGTGGGAAAGAAAAGAAAGACTGTTTCTCTGTAACGATCGGAAGCATTCTTTGATGGTTAACGCCATATTAGTATACTTTTGTATATTGTATGTATATCTGATGTGTATGTTACCAATACACTCTTCTAATTCTTTGTCAGCTATTTAAAGATAGTTATGATAATACATTGCCTACTTATAAGATACTAAATTACGCTTTTTGTATATCTTTGAACAGTAATGCTCACGCCTCCGATCAATAGTACAACTAGATGTCGGCTCAGCGACAAACATGTGGCGCGAGACATACGAGTATCTGCTCACTTGAAATATGGACTGATGTGGTGTTTTGTTCGTTTCAAACAACTAAATAAACACGTTCCGCAATGCTGCAATGTATTTTCAAATCACTTATTACAACCAACTAGGTAAAATGGCTGTAATTAGGTCTTAATCTAGGTAAAATTTCTTAATAAACTAAAATAAACTTTTTCTTAGTTATGTACTTGGTAAGGGCCTAATCATGCGGATAGTATTTTGTGTGAAACTTCTACGGGAGTCGACATCTAGTATATTCTTGATCGAAGTAGTTAAGAATTAATCCAAATAAAGAAAGGGTTATAACTCTTTTGCCTCTACAATTGTAGTGGGCAACGACCACTTCTAAAAAGATTAGCAATGATAACATTACCACAAGCATGTTTTGTTATCACCTATTTATTGCAAACTACTTCAGATAAAACATTTTCTTTCGTTGATAATTCAGTATTTATAAATGATGTTTAATCAGCATTAGATGCCATTTGGATGACAGGCGTGGTCTAAATTATTGTAAAAAACTTACAATCAAAATGATTTTAAGTTTTGTCGTGTTGTGTCTAAGTTTGGCGAGTATAAACGTTGTTGCTGACGAAAGTAAGTTTGTTATTATTATTAAATCTGTGTATTATATTGAATTTTTAAATTGTATTTTAATATTGTTGTGACGGCCTTAAAGCAGGAGTGAGCAACCTTTTTAATTAAAGGGCCCATTTAAAAATATTTTTTTGCAAAAGGGCCGCACGTAGATTAGTTCTTTAAATATTGAATCAAATCTACTTAACGTTTACAGTTAACATGTAAAGATTTTTTTTATTTTTCTTATTATTTATTTATATCGAGCAACTAAAGCGCATAAAAATACATTCAATATAAAAATATTATAGACTAAGCCGCAGGTTGCTTATCCCTGCCTTAAAGCAATGTTTATGTTATGATTCCAGATTTTGTCATATACGTATATATAGCAAATTTAAATAAATTTGTTTTATCTATCTACACTGTTAATTGTCACGCCGTTTCCACGCCTCAATGGCCTTTCCGAAACGGTGGTCGTCTCAACACTGGTGTTCGTAGTTTAAGAAATGTTTACTAGAAAAAAATAATTTTGAATTTGAAATCTATGATCGGAATTCAGTTCAACTTGACCATAAGGAAATACATTTGTGTATATCACAGACCTGGTCAGGCTAAACTGAAGCTGTTTTGCCTATTTAAATGAGCTAGGAGGTTATACAGGTTCTAGTAGCTCCTAGTCCTAGTATATTACTTCTAGTAAAGACCTGTTTACTACTATCACGCCAGGCACGTAGCACCTACATGACATTATACTTAAGTCATCATAGACAATGCATAAGGATTGCAACAACAAGATTATATAGATACATATAATTGGATGCAATAAATATTTTATACACCAAAATTTCGACCGCTTTCACGTAACAGTACAGTACACGGAACAACGTGACGTCTCCAGCATCTTACTAATATTATAGTTTATATGTATATAGTTCGTGAGGATGAATGGATTACTCCTTCACACAGAAACTAATGAATCGATCTCAATTTTTTTTTATTTTACCTTAGATAAGTTAGCGCTTGACTACGATCCTACCTGATGGTAAGTGGCGATGAAGTCTTCGATGGTAAAGCACACTAACTTATTAGAAGCCACTTACAGTAAGATGGTTTCGTGCAAGCGCAAACTTATCGAATATAAATAAGAATTCAGCATCACAGTATATAATAATTGTAACCCTTGAATCAAATACAGTCTATAGGAAATCAAAAATACTTTTAAACTTTTCTAACAAACCAAAAGTCAACAAAAAAAAAAAAATCTCTAGAAGTTCTCTAGAAATTAAAAGTACAAAGTATATATATATATATATATATATGTTTTATATTTCTTTGTATTTTACCTCCCTCGACAACCCCCATTCCTATTTTTAGTATTTACAATTGGTACCTTTATTAATTTTAGAACTGGCAGTATGCTACTATGGAACGTGGGCAACATACAGAAATGGCCTGGGCAGGTTCGACGTGGACCACATTGATCCACACCTTTGCACGCACTTGATCTATACCTTCGTGGGTATCAATGACCAAGGAACAGTGATATCTTTGGACCCGTGGCTAGACCTGCCCGATAATTGGGGAAGA
>DWJZ01005034.1:0-14586 GCA_018249125.1 Asbolis capucinus
ACCTGGGTGGGAATCGAACCCACGACCTCCGGTGTAGTAGTCAGGTTCACTAACCACTAGACCGAGCGGCCTGTCAATAGTAGCGATAGCGAGTCCTGTAACAAACCTGTAACAAAACAAATAATTTCACTTTAATTTTGTTGATAAGTACTTCCTCGCTATGCATAATCCGAGAGAACTTCCCATACAAATTCCGTCTCGAGCCCAAAAACTGAAGACAAACGAGCGCGTGTAAGTGAATAGGGATGTTTTGTACGGACTGATTTGCCTAAATCTAAATAATGGTCGCGTTACGAACAATTATAAATTCTGTTGGTTTTGCTAGCTCATTTAATGGCGTTTATGCTGACTTATAGACGTCGTTTTATGTTGATACGTCTTCGTTTAATTATGGCTTTTATATTTATCTTCTTCCATCCATCCTTTAGATGTCCATTATTGGACATAGTCTCCTAATTTGCGTCACTCTGACCGGTCCTTATCCTTTTGAATCCAGCGGATACACGCTGTCTTCTTCAGACTTGTGGCGTGGTCTCCTTTCGAATACCTTTGTATATTTATTCTTTACTGCTCCAACTAAATTTTGTGTTACAACAGGCGGACTTATTGCTAAATTATCTAACAGTCAAACTTGACAATAAACAGCAAACTTTGAGAAGAGAGAAGGCGGTGCAATATATGTACATTACGTAAAGCAGAACAGAGAAAAGAATGTAATAAGTAAATTTTATTAAAAAAAGATGATAGAAAATATAATAATATAAAATATACATAAACAAAATAAATAATAAATAAAATAAATACTCTTAGACAACTCACACACGACCATTTGACTCCAAACTCAGCGTTAGCTTGTACTATGATGATCAGACAACTGATAAACATACATAAATATTTTAACATACATATTACACTTATATAGATATTTACACCCAAACACAGAACAAACATTCCTGCTCATCACAGAAAAGTTTGACATGAGTGGGAATCGAACCCACGACTTACGGTGTAGAAGTCAGGTTCACTAATTACTAGACCAACCGGCCTGTCATAAATAAATATACATAATTTTATTATGCTTTATAAACCTTAAATTTACGAATTTGGCCACTTGTTACTCTATCAAATTTATCTAACTCATCTATGCGTTTTTTTTTTATTTAACGCCTTTTTCGACCTAGGTGTATGAATAATATTCCATTCTAATGGCGCAAAGAAATGGAATGACGGATGACGTTTGACACATGTCATCCTGTCAAGAGTTTCCGTGCCGCTACGTAGGAGCTGTGGCTTTATGTATCCGTAGTACTCAGCGTGGAATTGTAAAGTGAATAAATTGTTAGCTTGGTCTAACAATTTGAATAGGTGTTTTGATTATAATTTGGCACAAGATTTTGGAGTATTTAATACTAGAAACTGTGCTCGCTTCGCTTCGGAAGAGCCAGATACCAAAAAAAGTAGTTATTGTGACATAAATATAAAAGTTAGACATACGGTACCGCGGTCTTATTTGAAGATATTGATGTCCTTTAATTTTGTTTTTTTTTACACATTGGGTGTTTATCGAAGTTTTCATACGGATCCCTCATGTTTTTGAAAATATTTTATAACCTATGTTCATCAGGAATAATGTAGGATTCTAATGGTATTTTTTTTTTTAAATCGGTCCCGTAGTTTCAGAGCGCATTCTATTCAAAGAAACAAACAATCGAATCTTTCCACTTTATAATTTTAGTCTAGATCAAACTTCGGTTCACCAAGCACTATGAACAAATTTTTTTTATGTAAGCTGGCCTGGTTTCAACCCACTGATTGCCCACAACTGAGCACGGGTATCTCTTCATTACGAAGAGGCATAAAGCATACTCCACAATGCAGACTGGTGGAGTGGTTACGACGTGACTTAACAATTTCTATATATCAAAAGTTGTCTGTAGTAAGCCAGTAAGTAATTATCGCAAGTAACTACTGGAACTGAGGGTTTTACGTGTCTTCCGAAGCAAGGAATGATGAACTACTGATGAACACTAATGAATTTTTGCCACTAGCGGTCACCCATCTTCCTGCAACAGCGCCTGTTGTTTAACTTATCGATCGCCTACAATTGAAACAAGTATATATATAAACAAATGTGCATATATGAGAACTAAGTTCGCTGATATAAGCTGGTATTACATATTTGTTGTTCAATTCCAAAATACCTCGATTTGAAATGCCACGAGAGAGTAATGTAAAACATTTTAACATATTTATTAAAATAAATTCTAAAACTCGTATATGCTGCTTCGTATTCAACGAACGTGTGAGCCGGGGTAAAGTTTCGCTTGTGTAATTACCGGGGACCAACTTACGTCGGCTGAAGATGCAAATGTTAAGTATTAAAATAACACCGTTCCGATTTCGTTTTTAATGCTTATAACCTTGCTTTGCATTGGTAAAACTCTATTCTATAGAAAGAAAAAAGGAAAAATTCTATAGAATCTTACATTATCTCTTAACTTTACAATATTATTTTTATCTTAAATTATCTTTTTTAAAAACCTTCATACATGATATGTAGTAAGTAAAATGAAGTGATGATTAAGTAAGTAAAAAAAATTATGAATATAAAACTAAGTTGCAAAATCGTGTCAGTAATAGCACTTATTATTTTATTTGACAGGCCGGTTGGTTTAGTGGTTAGTGAACCTTACAACGGAGGGCGTGGGTTCGATTCCCACCCAGGTGAAACTTTTCTGTGATGAGCAGGATGTGTGTCTGGATGTGTAATATAAATATCTTGTAATCTTGTAATATAAAAAGCTAACGCTTAGTTTGGGATGAGATGGCCGTGTGTGAGTTGTTCAAAGATATTTATTGTTTTTTAAATTTTTGATTCGATAATTTGATAATTAACGAATTACATTTTATTAGGTTAAGAAAGAGAAATAAGAGGAGATAAGAAAGTAATTCAAAACAACATTTATTTTTACTTTATTCTGTCTATATTAAAAATTGTCTGGAAGTCAGTCTCCGTTACTGATATACCTAAAATATATTCTCAATAAATAATAATAATTATTATTTTACTAGTCAAACCTAAAAAAACCTAAAACTTAAGTTAACACTCATAGTATAAAAAATTATAAGAATGATAACATAGACGCTGAAATTCCCAAAATGCTGAGACGGGAAACTAAAAGGTCGGGCATTTTGCATAAATAGAAACACTCACAAAGCGAAAAGAATTTAAATAAGAAAAAGGCGAACTCGCTGGCTGCATAAAAATGTTCGGAACGGGGAAAGGCATTTTAAAAAATAAAATTAGCTATTTTTCGTATATTTCTCATGTTATTCTTTGGGTTTATAACTGGTAATTGGTACTTAGAATGATTTGACTATTCAGATTTTTAGAAAGGCACGAACTTTTAAATGAAATTGTGTATAAAATACTGGCTTTTTTCAGCGACTACATCTGCGTGGTACGCCTCTTTTCTTCATCCCCCCTTTTAACCCCCACTTTCTAGTCCTTCCCCTTCAAACCCACCTCTCCTACGTCCTCCTTTTACTCCCCCACTGTTGAAGGACAGACAACATCACAATCTAGTGCATGAATAAAAGTTTTATGCTTATATCTTCAATAATGAAGAACTTTAGACCCCCTCAAGGTTTTCTCTGCAAAAGTTACCCTATGTTATTCCTCAAGTTCTATTTTACCTCTATTTCAAGTTTCATCCAAATCAGTTCAGTAAATTAAATGTGTAACAGACAGACAAGTTAGTTTACAATATTAGTAATGATTAGGATTGATCGTCTATGTCTTAATGCGTATTATTGCAAATGCAAATGAATTTTTTTACTATTAGACTTTTTATTGGACTTTAATAAGTTATTGTTTAATTTCTAGGATAGGTACCTACAGTTTTAGCTATAATGAGATTTTGTTTTATACGCTTTTGCTATGAGATTTTATAAGGCGTTTTGCAGGTTTTACAAAATCAAAGTTTGCCATTAATTTCAAGCGTTATATGAATTTGGATACGAATATTTTTAAAGATACTTATCATAATGACATATTTATAAAAAAAGAACGTATGAATTTTGAGTTTATTTTATTAATTTACGTAATCCACAGTTTTAAGTAACATTAATGGTCTTTTATAAGTATAACTAAAACCCAATTACGGTGTTACATTTTGTTATCTGTACATAAATATGACATCACTAGTTTTGAGGTACTTTAAAAGTCCGTGGCGAAGAAATATCCTCGCATGGAGACCCCAGGGTGCCTCCCGACGAATGGCGTGAAGAAGACAACGGGTATCCGCTGGATTCAGAAGGCTCAGGACTGGTCAGAGTGTCGCTAATTAGCAAAGGCCTATGTCCAGTAGTGGACGTCCAAAGACTGACGGATGGATGAGAAAGCCAGTCGGAGAGCCAGTCTTCTTTTTCTCTCTCCTCATATTTTAATAATTTTCTTTCCCTATATTCTTTCATCGCCCACCGTTGTATTCATCACATAAAATCTTCGTTTTATTTAAATGAAAAACCGCATGAATACAATTTCCATATTTATACAAAAACAAGCTTATGCAATCTAACGGAAATAGGTGAAAAGATAATCGAATTTCGCAACAATTTCTTTAAAGATATTAGGCGCGGTTGTGATATGCGTTCGAAATATAATCTCTTAATAACAATGTTACTAATGTTTTTATTTCGCAACTTTGTTTTAGTACATTAATAATAATGTAGTTAATGTGTTAGTAATAATAATATTATAAATGCGAATAGAACTCTGTTTGACCTGAACTGAAGTTCAAACTAAGTTTCCAATTTTCTAAAGTGCTTTAAAAAGAGTAAATGGGTGACCGCTAGAGGCAAAAAATTCATGAGCGCTTCCGTGCCTTAGATGGCAAGTAAAACCGTCAGTCCTAGTTGTTATTGACTGCATAAATTAAGCCATATTGAGGCCTTCCGTGTTTCCCACTAAGCCCTCCACTAATCCGCTTTAGAACAGCGTGATGGAGTATGCTAAAGGCCTCCTTAATATGAGGAGAGACCCGTGTTCAATAGTGGGCCATTAATGGATGGATCCTAAAAAGAGTCATTGTGTTAAATGATGTGTATTTCTTTTGGTCAAAATTAACTGTTACCATTTAAATGAAGGTAATAACTATCAGAATATTTTCGTATTCATCACGGGAGCTGGGTTTGATAAATCACATCGCACTGATCGGTTCAGTTATAATTAAACGCTGAACTTTACCATTTTTGGTTGGGTTTTTAACGTTAATTACATTATAATTAATATCTTCATCATCTATATTAATTTCGTTATTAAAATTTAATTAATTATCAATAATTTAATAGTGCATTTGTCGAAAATAAATGAGATAATTAAAGGAGTCATGAGTATATACAATTATGAAAAAGGGGTGGTTATGATTGGCAGATGGATTCCTCTAAGTAATTTTAATTTGCTGTCCCGATATTCACAAATACTATTCTTTTTCACAACTAAGTGAAACTACGAATAACACAGCTGTTAAATTTCTACTAAAGTTTAATTGATGAGACTGAAAGAGTAACTAATTTTCGGTTATAAGTTCACTTATTTTAAATAATTTGTCACTTCGATTAGGTTATTGTTTCAGCCTTAAAGAGGTTCATACAAAAATTGAATTATATTTTAATAAGACAGCTTAAGGATGTTACACAGTAAATATATACATATATTTTTTATAATTGTCATATCAGTTCTAGTTAGTTTTATCATAGATTGGCCACCAAAATTCATACTCTGTTCGTGGTCCAAGAAATGACCAGGAAGACTTAAAGTTGAAACAGGGGGTGAAAGTTTGTATGGAAGTGTGTTATTATTGAAGATATAACCATTACACTGTATTTATGTACTGTAGACTTCACGAGGGGATGAAATAGGGGCTGAAAGCAGATCCACGAGGGTAAAACAGGGAAAACACCCACCTTCGGGGGTAAAACAGCGGAAAAAGACCAACATACAATTTATTCAATATAACCCATTCGATTTCTAGAACATGAATACTATATGAAAATATATTTTCTATTATGTTAAATTAGCATATCATTTCAGTATTAAAATTTATTACTTTTGATACTGGCGTTTGAAACGCAGCAATTCATGTGGAATAAAAAACGCCGCATCCAAAAATACCTGTCCAAGATGGCCGCCGTCGGCACTGACAAAGCCGCCATCATCACTTCATCGTTAATTTATTTCAAAACAGCCTTTAAAATTCGAAAACCTCATTAAGACTACCACATAAAGGGGTTTTGGTATAAAACAAAAGGTAATATTCGCTTATTCATTAAATGTAATTAAAAGGGGAGATAATGTTGAGCCTTGCGAAATTATTAACGTGCTAAATTATTAAAGTTATCTGTTAATTTATTTTGTGAGTGATATTATGTCGTTAGCGGTTTCGTACGTTAAGTGGGGGTTATGTGAAGGTAGTTGGCTTTTATTAATTTTTAGAGTGCCGCAATAAATTTTGTAATTTCACTTATGTTATAAATGCGAAAATAAAGTGTCGATAAATGAGTAGATGCATTTTGATAAGTCTTTTACGCAAAAACTAGTGATAGGAATTGAATTAAAATTGGCACAGAAGTAAATTATAGTCTGAAATAACACATATATACACTATAATCCGACTATGCAGGCTAAACCGTGGGTGGGATAATGATATATTTATTTATTTTATTTAGTAATCCAACAGCTTTAGTCTACAATAATTACTTACGACTAAAACTTAAAATAGTGTTAATGCCAAAACGGATTACACAGATAATATTTGAATCATAGAGAACAAGTTGTGTTTGTAGTGTGCGTGTCAGTGTACCTACATGTGTTTTGTTTGTGTGTATGTGTTTCTGTGTGTGTTTTTGTGTGAGGTGTAAAGAAGATATATATGTATGTTTTAGAGGCGATTATTTCAACATTATCTTTTGATTTACTTCACCTTACTTTATCTGAAAGACATCTTCAGATCTCACTATACTTCTACGTAGCAGTAATTCTCTTGTTACTAATAAATCGGTAATTTAGCTTTATATATATTAGATGCAGTTTTAGAAAGTAAGATATATAATATGGGGATGAACAAACCACAATATTAATTTAACCAAGTTGCTATGGTATGGGAAGAAACGATAACTTAGTAATGCAATGCTAAAGCAGCAGTTAGAAAGCTAGGCATTCTAGCAAAGGTGCGGCAGTACTTCACATGCAATAACCTTTAATCCAACACAAAGCTCAGGTTCGATCTTGTGTGGAGTACTGCTGCCATATGTGGGCTGGTGCTGCCAATTGCCACCTATCAGATTCAATGGAGAGTCGTGGTAAGAGGCTAATTGGTGATCCAAATTTTTTGAAGACCAAACTCCATAGTCTCGAGCACAGGCGCGGAGTTGCCAGGCTCTGAGTATTCTACAGGATACATTTTGGAGAGTGTGCGCAGGAATAACGCGGTTTAATTCCCCTTTTGGACCATCCTAATTATCCTAATTATCCTTGGACCATCATCGAACGAGTTGACGCTTTATGTCCTCTTTCATCTTATCCCGAAGTCCTGGAAAAAGTTGGCTGCGTCAGTGTTTCCGTTCGATTACAATTTAAGTGTGTTTAAGTCAAGAGTGAATAGGCTATTACTAAATTAGTGCGCTTTGCAATATAATACCACATCGCCACTTACCATCAGGTGGGATAGTGGTCAAGCACTAATTTATAGAAAGTAAAAGAAAAAAGTAAAAAATAATCAAAGTTAAAACACAAGCGCCTCAAAATACTTACAAAAGACACTGTAACCGACTTGGCTTACTAACGCCTTGCCAATATTTTAGAGCAAAAGTGCGCGGCGAAGCTTGTACATTTTTTACACGACACATTTTATTCCGACACATTACTACATAACAAAATTATATAACTAACATGTAGGTAAATGTTTAATGCAGTTAGAAACGTCACGAACACAGTAATGAGATGTCCTCTTGAATTAACACTAGACAAGAGAACTAGACTGTCTCATCTGAAACGCTAAATTGAGTACTCATTACAATGCGAGTGTTTAGTATTTCTTGAATACTTATTTTGGTATTAACCTTCACTAGTATTCTAAACTCTTTGTTCTTCTAAATATCTTTGGACAACTCATACACGGTCATCTGACGCCAAACAAAGCTAGCTTGTATTATGGTGACCAGACAACTTTTAAAAATACACACAGACAAATACATTTTAAATACATAGTTATAAAATTTATTACTCCCAGTCTTAGAAGAAACATGAACATACGTATATATTTTTAAATAAATTAACACACAGAACAAATTCCTGCTCATCACAGAAAACATTGACCTGGGTGGGAATCGAACCTACGACCTTCGGTCTAACAGTTACATTCACAGCCCGGCGGCTTGTGTCGATTGAAAGCGGTCGAAAAAGTTTGGCAACAGCAGGTGCGGTCGGTAGGAGGATAGGTGACCATTAGTGGCAAAATTCAATAGCACTTCTGTGCTTTGGGGGAGACGTTCGTTGGTACCAGCTGTTATAGTTAAATCGTTAAGCCATGTAGGCCTTTAGGTGGCTTAAAAATTTTTCAAGAGCCATGAAAAGAAAGCGTCGCCAGCCAAAAACAAGGTGGCAATTCATATGTGGACCCAGTTGGCTTCAATTATCGAAAAGCAGAGCCCATTAAACTAAACTTAGGGTGGCCCTGCCGCTAACAAGTCCATTTTTTCTAATATTCTAAAGTACATAAGTTTGTTTGTTAAACTAAAGAAATACTTTAGCAGGATTGGTTTCAAACGATCCCGAGAATTCTTTTATTAATATGTACATACAATGAAATCTAAAGTGATAAGCTGTCTATGATTACGGAATATAAAGGATATTTCCTGATAACTAGTTTTTCCGAAGCGAAGAAAGGGCACTTGTACATTGAATATTATTTGCGATTTGGAAAAATTTGTGAAATTTTTTAGTTGCTCTTGAACAACTAATTTACTCCGATGTTAATAGGTATTACTAGTTATTAGATATCGGGTTGCCTGATGATAAGTTATCACCGCCGTCCAAGGATATCACCAACACCAGACTGAGGTGTTATTAACGCTTTGTTTGCGAGGAAGGAAGTAATAAGGCGCGCGGGTAAGACAAAGATATAAGGGAAACGGTACATCACTAGAGGTACCGGAATCAGTAATGATAACAACTGACCCCAGGCATACCAATAACAAACTAATTCAGAACGTGGGGACACGAAATATGGGAAGGAAGATGACTGAGGACCGGACCTGTTTTCAAGGCTTTAGTCCGAACATGGCGGAGTTTGGTGGCTAATTAAGCAAGAAAGTAGCCAGCTAGACGAGCTTCACAAAAACATTCCGCTCGCCCTACCACCGAGCTGACTTCTTTCGCCTCTTACGGTAAGGTTACAAATAAAAAAAACAAAAAAATATTTCACATTTCATCATCTGATCCCAAACTAAGCATTAGCTTGTATGACAATCAGACGACTGATAAACATACACATAAATTTTAAATACATACATATGTAGTTATGAAATTTATTACACCCAGAAACAGAAGAACCATTCCTGCTCATTACAGAAAATTTCGATCTGGGTAGGGATCGAACCCACTGCCCACTTACTAGATTTACTAACCACTAGACCAACAGGCCCGTAATAAAATAAAAGATGAAATACTCGGAAAGAAGTTCCGTGTATATTAAAAATGCAATATTTAGCCGAAACGGAACAAATTCATGGTTTGATCACAAATATTCGTTTCATATTTCGTTAACTTTTCCTTATTATAATGTTATTTTGTTACTTTATCTAGGATTTTATTAAATATGTTTCTACAGTATCAGACTTCGCGCATTACAAAATAATCCCAGTTGTAATTTATGTCAATCTAATGTAAATTGCTTTATGGCATGTTATAAAAGTACAATCATTTGTACAATAAAATAACTATTACAATGGCCGGCTACTGAGCTGTTCTGAGTGTCTTTTCTCATACTGAAGACATACCCTACCATATTTCACCAACGCGGAGGGAGTGGCTAACCCAAATATCGGAAGATATTTATGCCACCCAAAGTCCTTCGCCATGGCTTAACCTGTTTTACGTTCCCACCAAAGCACGGAAGCGGTCATGACATTTTGCCACTAGCGGTTACTCAGCTTACAATCGAAACTAGCTGGCCATGAACGATTCGTTCGTAAGTAAAGTAGTAATTGCCCTTGTTTCACGTCAGCAAAGCATACATTCTAACAAACCAACGCCTCAGGAAAATCTCTTTTCTGTCCGCTACGCCAAACGCTAGTTCAAAAATGTACGGGAATGACGTTTATTGCGGATAAACAGATGCCATATTTTTCTACACCAATACTCATACATTTTTGAATTAGTATTTGGCGTAACGATAACAGAAAAGATATTTGTCTCAAGGCTCGGTAAAGTAGAGCAAGTTTTATTGCGTTTGAAAATGGTCTCAAAGACGTTGAAATAAGATTCATTTTAAGCGCGTTTAATCGCCTATTGGTCCATCTCGTTTCAAATTATATTTAACGAAGAAGTAAGTATTATTTATGTACTTAAACTCTTTACAAATCGCGTTAAAAATACTCTGCTCTCTAAGCCGATCTATCGAAGAAATACTTGTCTATGCCCTTGATAGAATTTTTGAAATTGACAAAAGTATTTTATTTGTGAATAATTTAAACAAAAAAACACGAAAATGTTTATTTATTATTTACAATTATGTAATTTTATAGGGTTAATAAAAATAAAAACGTATTAATTTAGGATAATTTATTTTTAACGAACCTAAAAGCTGACAAGCAACAGTTTTATTCTAAGTGACTGGGAAACCGAGTCTTATTCGGCCGCCATCTAACGTAAAACTTAATAATAAAATCCAACACACTAAATTAAATTAGTAACAAGTTTGTGTGTTACTGACTAAAGCCGGGCTGCAACCCGCGGCCCTAGGGCCACATGTGACGTTTCTTGTGATTCTCCCAACGATGACACATGAATAGTGACCCGCACTAATATCCTTACAACATTTGTGGATCCCATATTAGAAAAAGTTGTCGTCCGGTTAACTAAAGTATACCTACAGATAGAACTCCTTTCCAAAAACTGAACTAATCCAATACTGAGCAACGCTGTTCCAATCCAGTGGTGATAACCCGTCCATAGGAGGGGTTAGTGGCCAATACAAGTCAGAAGTTTTTATGCCGCTCGAAAACTCGACTAACGATAACAAAATCGACGTCTTCACGTGCCCTTTCTCAACTTGGTTGAGCATTTTGCTCTAGACAAGATGACATGAAAATCTTAGTAGGTAATCGTTTTCCAAAATATCTTCCATGTACAGACAACGATCTGTTACAGATTTATTATAATAATGAGTAAGTAACCTCGCTTCATTTTAAAAGAATCAGTTCCCAGGGAAAAGTAGTTGACTGAAATTGATATATATTACAATAAAAATTTAACATACACATGTAGATATTGAGTCAATAATCATTAAATTAAGTCATGTGAATCGTAAATACACAAAAAAAAGAAAAAAAATAACAGTGTAATTTTGTAATAACATCCACTTTATTTCCATTAATTTGAGTTCCATTAAATCGGTATTTGAAGTTTTTCTTCTTCAACAGCTGGATTTTCTTTACAGTTCTTCTCATCTTTCCTTTGTTCTAAGTACAGCCATCTGAAAAAAAAATCCTTTACTAGCATCATGTGTTAATAAGAAAAAAAATTACATAATTTAGCTAATGTAAGTTAACTTTTAAGTGAGGCCGGTTGGTTTAGTGGTTAGTAAACCTAACTGCTACACCTAAAGGTCATATGTTCGATTCCCATCCAGGTCAAACTTTTCTGTGATGAGGTGAAATGTTCGTTCTTTGTATCTGGGTGTAAATATCTATGTAAGTATGAATTTAAAAATATTTATGTAAGTTTATCAGCTGTCTGATCACCATAGTACAAGCTAACGCTTAGTTTGGGATCAGATGGCCGTGTGTGAGTTGTCCAAAGATATTAAAAAATGTTAAAAAAAAACAAGAAAAAGTAGGTTTTTTAATGTTTAAATAGGTCAAAACACATTAAATAATAATTCTCTTAATGTAAATTATTAATGAATAATAAAATTATGAATAAGCTTTCTTTGAATTTAACCTTTTTATTTGAGTACACAATGACATCTTTGGGTAAATTTGGGTAAACACCCGAAGGCATCAGATATAGCTGAACGTGTTTCTTAACGATAGCGACCAGGACCGACGTTTTCTTGAGAGTAAGAGGTACTTACTGGAATATTATAATAGCTGGAATAGTCAACCCAGCGCCAAGGAGAAAGACGAGGCCTGGTAACACCTCCAGAGTAGCCACGTACACCCTGGAGTACAGTGGACCGTATACAAGAGGCGTCATGGCTTCCGCTAGTCCAAAAAGTGAGTTCACTTTACCTAGAAAGGAATTAAATTTATGGTTTATTAAAAAAAAGGCGAAAATATTTATTCAATAGCTGTTTTACCATGGTTCTTCAATATAAATTATTAACAAAATTGCCTGAGATACGTTGGTTAAAACAAATACATAAAAAAATATCCATGACCCCAGAATATACAGCCATGTGAATGTTACCTCATCTTCATGTCACTGATGGGCTCGAATTTCCACTCACAATGTGAGGGGTTACCGGCCATAGTCCACGCCAGACTAGTGCGGTCTGATAGACTTATAGGGAGCTTTCAAGAGCACAGGTTTCCTCACAATTTTATTCATCATCGACGCAAACAATAATTAACTTGTAATACGCACATAACGTTTTGAAAATTGAAGATACGCACAGGATTTAAACGCACGACCTCCCATTCGAGAGTCGTTCAAACCATTAGTCACTGCAAATACAGTACAGAGATACAGTCAATAAGTTATTACTAATCATAATAATATCTGTAGCCGAATCTGTTTTATGTTTGTCCAGAGCAAATTCTTCTCGATCAACAGAAATTCTCCATCCAAGAAATTATTAGCTATCAGCTAAAAAGGTTTATTGTTAGTAACGGAGCACTTACCAAATTCCTTTCCCTCCACTAGTTTAGTTGCTATTGACCGCATTGCAATAAAAGATGTTCCGTTGAGGATTTCTAGAAGCGGTGCTGAAATAAAAAAATGTTCAATCACTTTATCGAAATCGTCGAAATATATAGCTACAGGCAATATGGCGTCTGATTCTTTTTATTTTGACTTGATCTTGGAATAAATAAAGAATAAACGTCTTTGGCCCAATACTCCTCACTTCTGAGAGCAGGCCCGAGTCCAGTCAAGGGACATTTATGGTTATAAATTTAAAATAAATATTATAAATATGAACAGAGGCGAGGCGAGTGCCAACATTCGCGACTAATAGCCGATCTAATTGGTTGGTAGTATAATTTTTAGACTTAATGAGAGGCTAGTAGACAACTTCAACCTGTTAATTTTGCGTGACGGACGCGCGCGTCTTAAAATATTTTTTTCATAACGCGCCTAAAGAAGTATAACTTCAAAAAGATCTCAGAACAACTCACAAACGGCCCTGACCTCAAATAAGCGTTAGCTTGTTCTATGGTGATGAAACAACTGATAAACAGACATTCATATTTTGAAATACATTTATATTTTTCGGCCACGATTTGAACGTTATATAGTAGAACATTATTTTTAGTATATGTAATTTAAAAAAATGTATTTTTTTTTATAAAGATTATTACTTAACAGTATTTTTAGGTTATTTTTAATGACACAACTCGGCTGTCAAGACTACCAGCTAAACGTCTTATTTAGCTGTAATATATAGATGTCGGTAAAAAACATCAATTCAAAATTAGAACCATTCATGTAGAAATCTTAAATGGTACCTGTTATTTTTTTTAATCTAACACCATTTGGAAAAGGTGCCATAATAAAGAGGAAAAGAAACGGCGAAGGAATTTACAGCTAATAAAGATTTAATGAAGAAAATTTTTAACGTATACCAGGTTATCATAACACCGTCTAAAAATGTCTTAAACAAAGATGACAAGATAGCATTGTCTTTATCTTTCATGTGCTACTTAACCTGTTGGATAACCGATAAATTAAATGGGTTCGTAAGATTACACCGTCCTTCAGCATTATCAGATATGATGCCTGATCTAACTTAGCTACTGAATATTTTAAAGGTCATGTTTATTATTAAGGCTAATATTAACTAAATATTAAAGACAAGGAAAGTTCATATACATATTTAAAAAAACAAATATTTGCAAGATAAAATAAATTTTAGGAACAAGGTTTTTTTAATATTTAAAAACACAAGCTTAATATCAATAAATCAATCAAAGGTCTTTATTTTGCACTTATAGAGCCCTAATACAAAGAAATATAAAATTTCTTAATTAGACCCATTTCTCCTTACACTACGAAGTGTAAATTTTGCATAAAGTTTTCATCCTGATGATAATGCATTTTTATGACAAGCATGACCTGATACTACGTTCAGGATTGGCTCCAGA
>DWJZ01005035.1:0-14582 GCA_018249125.1 Asbolis capucinus
ACCTGGGTGGGAATCGAACCCACGACCCCCGGTGTAGTGGTCAGGTTCACTAACCACTAGACCAACCGGTCTGTCAGTGTCTGTAATAATACATAATATCTTAATATTATTGTTTTGAATAGTTTTTCTTTCCTTCAAGTGACAAATAACGTTTGTAGGAACTAGATGAATGGCCTTTGCTCGCGCTGGCCCATTTTCGAAATACAAATAAACAACCGCAAGAGCTAATGAAAGTAGAGTAATTAAATAGCCATAAGGCATTTTGTAGTTGGGTTAAGGAGAACGAGAAATATTAGAGATGTATTAAAAAGCAGTTTAATTTATCTTTGTGTTTACTTATTTTTTAATATTTGGATTTTCAAATATTTTATGCACCTCACCTAAACTTTAACTTATCTTGATAAAACTTAATATAGAGGTAGAAAAGAAAACGTCTGCAATATTTATCTATACCGAAATAAAACGTGGGCAGAATTCGTTTGTAATTAATTAGAATTAACTATTAGTATTTACTAACGATTTTTTTTCAGATGAATAAATTTTAGCATAGTAAAATAGTGATTTAGGATAATGAACTAGAAATACATCTTTGTAAATAAATATATTTCAAAATCAACGCGTTATGTTTCATTAGTTGGCATTTCATTACTAATTAAATAACTAAATATCTTTGGACAATTCACACACGGCCAACTGACCCCAAATTAAGCATTAGCTTGTATTATGATGATCGGACAACTGATAAACATACATAAATACTATAAAATATATACT
This sequence comes from Asbolis capucinus, assembly GCA_018249125.1. NCBI lineage: Eukaryota > Metazoa > Arthropoda > Insecta > Lepidoptera > Hesperiidae > Asbolis > Asbolis capucinus. The sequence continues at coordinate 775 of DWJZ01005035.1, forward strand.
TATATAGATATTACACCCAGACACAAAACAAACATTACTGTTCATCACAGAAAAGTTTGACCTGGGTGGGAATCGAACCCACGACCTCCGGTGTAGTAGTCAGGTTCACTAACCACTAGACCAACCGGCCTGTCAGTCATGAAATATCATCACGTAAATACGAGAATATAAGTAGTGATAGTCTTATAGTTTGAACGTAGGTCTCATCGTTCAGGATGTCCTGAGTTCAAATACTGCGCGGACCTCTCATTTTCAAAGATAAGTCGATTATCACTTCATACGGTGAAGAAAAACATCGTGAGGAAACCTGCACTCCTTGGAGTTCTTTCTAAAATTCTCGAAGGTGTATGATATTCACCAATCCGCACTTGTCCAGCGTTGTGAACTATGGTCTGTACCCCTCACATTATTGTGGAGTCGAGTCTAGCCTAGCACAGTTCTCAATTACAATGATAACGACGTAAACATACAAAATGTTAATAATATATATTTTCCTATATTTAATATGATCCAAGTTATTTATACCCCAAACATAGGATGCAATCTAATCCTCACATCCAATTACCGCACACGAAAGACAAACAATACACATCTCATTATAATTTGAGTTTGTGTTTACTCATAAAGCCACGTGAAATTAATAACCGGGTAAGATCTAGTAAACTGAATATAAATCGGTGTGAGCTCGTACGGATATCCGGTGGAATGTTATGAGAATTATATGAAACTAATTAAGATTATGTCGAGTGCGCTAGTGATAAAATGAACAAGATTTTGTGAAATAAAATCCTTCAAGCTATGAATCTGATGTCAAGCTATGATCTGACAAATATAGACGGTCCCATCGTAATATAATTATCTAATAATAAAGGCTTCATGGCCACTTACTATCAGGTAGGATCGTAGTCAAGTGCCAACTTATCTAAGGAAAAAAAACCATAGATACTGTCTGCAGTTGAAATTTAATTTAAAAACAAGGTTTATTAATTATATATTTAAATTAAAAACAATTATTAATTAAACTTAGAAATAATAAAAATTAATTAAATTATTTAATAACATTAATTATAGAGCCATAATACGAAGAATCCCAAACAATTTCATAATTGTATTGTGTAACGATGAGGAGTTTTCTTGTCAGGAGCCAATCCGGAAAGTATCAGTTCATGCTTATTATAACAATGCATTGTTATCAGGTGGTAGGTTTAAGCAAAATTTCAGCTCCGTAGTGTAAGAGGAAGTGGGTCTCTAAGGCTGCAATATTTGACCAGAACAAACCAGCAAACTAATATAATAACATACACTGCAAGTTAAATAAAAGCTTGTAATAACCGATTTTAATTAAAACATTATGTTATTTTTTACATATACCAAAATAACAATGTATACAATTTTAGTATTTGTATCTATTTGTTCCTGCCAATCTCTGAAACGGCTCGATCACTTTTTCACTGACAGATAGCTGATGTAATTAGGAGTAATTTCGGCTATCGCAAAATTCTCGATCGGACAATAACTGTTTTGTTAAGTTCCACACGGACGAAGTCGCACGCACTGCTACTTTATACTAATAACAAAACTATAACGGAGTCAATTCTGCACATTGAATATTTTTTTGAAAATGTTGATGCAGCTTTGTTTACGATATAGAGACCATAATTTTTTTTTTTGGATTTATAGTCTGTCTGTTCGAGCTTCACGCAAAAACAACTAGACAAATTTAGATGCAACTTTGCATAATCGTAGCGAAAAATCCGAGAATGGTTATAGGATATGTTTTGTCTCAGGAAATGGCTTAGTTCCCACAGGATTACAGGTTAAAATTTGTATGGCAACTCCGAAACCAATGAACTAATTTCAATGAAATTTAGCATGTTTGTGGCTTATGTAAAGACAATGGTTATAGAATACTTTTTATCCCAGAAAACTGCTTTGATCCCGCGGGATAATAGGTTAAAATTAGTATGGCAATTCTGTGACCACTGGACAATTCTTCTTCGGAAGCGAAGCGAGGGCGATTGCTAGTTATGTAATGAAAGCCTTCTCTTTTCAAATATGATAAGTCTCATATTAATAAAATTACCTAAAAATAAATACCGGAGATCCCGTCTACGGTTGAAATCCAACCGAAATTCAAATTCATTGTCATTGACGTACTGACTAATTTTAATTTTGTGTAAGTCCAATGCATTTTTATATAAATTAGGAGCTCCCTGAACCCCTTCGTCGCAGAAAATTAAACTGTGCTAAATTTCATAATCATTCGTCTGTGTAGAGGGGTACAAAGTATTTGCTTCATTGCCTATTGTCTATATATTCACCATACATGTCGACTAGCTATCGTCTATACAACTCATAGGTATAAGCACAGAGTTATCACTTATTAAGCAGATTAGTTACGTATATGAAAGTCTATTCAAAGCCAGCAGACGAGCGATGAATTTTTGAGAGGCCTCGACGTGTGCCGGGAACAGTGGGGCCTGAAAGAAATCGGCCCACAGATAATGAAGCAGACGTGTTTTATGCGACGTCAGTAATGGCGGACTTGTTGACAAATTTTACGCTCACTTGTTGAAATTTTAATTGGCCGCGTCGTGGATTAGCTGAGTTTTGTGTGCGATCTCTGTGATAAGCATGCACGCGCTGTAATGAGCACGTTTATTAACATATAAGATATGTAAAAGGTCCTGAATACTACTGAATATTTTGTGAAATTTAAATAGCAAAAATAATTGCACCTTATAAAAGTAAGTGGCAAAAAATATGAGGGCTTTAGTAAATTATAAAATTTATTTAATAACCGTGTCTGCAAAACAAGGCGACCCAGGTTCGATGCCGGTCAGTAATTTATGTGACAAATAAATATTTGCTGTACATATGTATGTTTTTGTGTTCATAACAAAACCTAAGGTGCGAAATTGTGTTCATAAGAAACCCTAGGAGTCTATCTACGCTTAAACAGGAGAGTCTAAACTCATGAATAGATACCTAAATTATCCCAAAACCAAGACTGTAACACAAAGCCGTCATAGACGCGTCATCACACTTAATACTGCAAGGAAAGCGGCAGACGTTGTAATGAAGTAAAATATTCATCAGCTGCAGTCTGAGACCGGGGCGTCTGTTGAAACATGACCGCCGTATTCTGACTTAGACTTTAACTTATTAATAGTACGTATGTTTATGAAATTCAAGGTTGAGAAGTTTCTCATCGCTTCAAGCTATAAGCTATGGACTTAGACATTTATGGTTCGAAGCAAAGGTTTCCTATTAGCTGTTACTGGTCCTAAAAATCAAAGTGTTTTTGAAATCATCATCACTGTCCATGGGTTGCCCATTATTGTCCCACTATTCGGTTCAGACTATGGGAGAAATATAGGCCATATACTGACTTTACTGGCCAGGTACGAATTGGTAGACTTAACACACTTTCGAGAACTGTATGCGAAACTCTTTTCAGTGCAGGTTTTTTCATGTTTTCCTTCACCGAAACAAGAGATAATCAACTTCTGATACGAAATACTTTTGAGAATTAAAGGAGCATGCAGGGTCTGATCCCAGGGCCTTCTGTTCGAGGGAACAAAGTTTAAATCGTTAAACTATCGTTGCTCTGATTTTATCTGTGTTTTTAATGCAAACGAGTATTTATTTCTAGCTCTATACAAATATTTTTACTCAATTGATTATATCGTGGTGACGTCAAGACTGCGACGGCAGAATTTATTGACAGATGACTACTCGATACTAATGGTAGATAAGTTTGTGATCTTCCCTCGATATTTTCCGTTTAATATACATACATATATAGATAAAATACTAAAATCCTTACTTAAAGAATAAATATTATATAAATTCTTGTCCCTATACCTACATATATCTGTATTGTGTAATCTGTGGAAATAATATAGTTATTAATATTAAAGAAAACGGTAGTAAAATGATTTCCCATAAAACAAGGTTTATTAAAAATATTTAAAGCATATGTTTTAATTATAGAACCATAATACAAAGAAACACACAAAATGTCATTCAGTAGTGATAGCCGTTGAGGAGTTCCCTTGTCTGAAGACAATCCTGAATGTAATATCAGGTCATGCTTGTCATAAAAATGCATTGTCTTCAGGCCGAAAACTTTATGCAAAATTTCCGCTCCGTGGTCCAAAACAATGTTGGCCTAATTAAGCTTGCAAGATTTGATCCGTAACAAACAAAATATACTAATATACAAACATAAACTGTAAATTAACTTGTTGTTGTAGTTAGCTTGTAATAATTACTGGATTCGTCGACTATCTTGCCTATTAAAGTTACCGATGGCCTTCTTAATTGAATTTCATTAACTTGTTGATATCAGCTACAATTGAGCCTCTTTTCCAGTAGTTGAACAAAGTAGTCCGCCCATTCAACAAATGGAGCTATTTTTCCACTCAACTTCATATATTCCAAACGAATGTTCCAGAATAAGGATGCAGTAGAGTAGCACTCCTAAATTTTTGAGGGCTGTATAGCTATGACGGCGTTTTTGGTTGACAATCTGCGGTGTCGTACGAAAAAGAACAAACACCTACTGCTTGCACGTATCGCCGAGTTACACCCAACAAAGGGCACACCTTTAATACTTACGTACGTTATTATGCTTTTCTGCCTATTTCGTGCCTTCGTAGTTATTACAATGGTAAAGCTTGCCTAAGCCGACTATATTTCATTTGTAGTACTTATAATATTATTAATGTGAAAGTCTGCAAAAACGTTTGGATGTTTGAGTTTATTTCACGCGTTAACCGTTAAACGAATTAAAATAAAATTTGGCGTACAGATAGACCACATCCAGGACACGAACATAGGATAGATCTTGTATTGATTGTAAGTTCCTTTGGGATGATTATATATAAATTGATTATAGTCTGAAAAAAAAAACAAAGGCTACTATTTATCAACACAAAACACGGGTGAAGCCGCGGGCGAAAATTAGTATGGAGTAAACCATAGGTAGCCTGGCTTATGTCCAATGTATAACTAAAACAGAGTAAAGTAACCGCGCAATCAGAAAGTGAATGAACGTCTGCTGACGGTGGCAATATGGCTGGTGGCAAAATTTTCATGACCGATCGTAGAACGGTCGTTCCTGTCAAATGATAATAGTTTAACTATGTTGGAGGTATTCAGCTGTCTTAAAAGGTTCTTACACTTAGGTAGGCCGCTAAGCTTTCGGCCTAAACCCTGATGAAGCAGTGTTAGAGGACTCTAAGCCTCCTCAGTTTCGAGGAGAGACCATAATTAGTGCATATAATACTAAAAATCTAAGTCAATACTTTCATACAATCAACGCTACAGGCAACAGCCAGTATACTATAATTCTTCATGACAACTCGCGGGGTCAACGTCCGGCCAACGTCTTAAGATTTTAAAAGCGGACAGTCTGAAAGTGTTCGTATGCAAACGTAGAAAGGAGGCTCTTAGCAGAGCTTGAGAGGGCTCCTGGATTTTTTTTTCATACTCACGTTTTTAAGCTTTACATTTATATCGTTTTTAACCGTGCAAGGATTTTTCAAAAATTCACATTCATAAGGACGCCCCGAGCTATCTCATTCTACGGAAATTGTGCGGTATTTAAATGTTGCACTTAAACAGAATAAACGAAAGGAAAAAGTGTTGTGCAAGTTCTGAATCCTAAAATCTTGTACTTATACTAATGAACGCCATTTTGACAACATAGCATGAAAAATGGGTGATTACCCTTATCGCAGAGTCTTAAATAACGGTATATTAACTGAATATTTTGAATACAAATCGTGGCATCACTTTTACTCTTATTCCAGGATATTTATAACATGGAAATAAAGTTAAATAATCGTAGTGGTATTTATAAATGTGAAAGTTTATGAGGCTGTTGGATGGATGTTTACACTTTCACGCAAGAATAATGATTGGATATGAATATTTTTGGTATTGTAGTAGAATCTCTATACATTTTTTAAATTTCTGCTGAAACTTACAAATTACTGTAATAAACTAGCCTTCACTTTTGTAGAAACTATATTAAAACTTGGTTTATTAATACAAAATCTATTACATCTGGTAGTTGGGTACTGGTTGAGTTGTTGGCAAATAGCTGACTATTTAGTACGATCATTGTTTTAAAATACATATATTGGACTTTATTGAAATTAAATATTAACATTATTAATCTAAAAACCGTATATACATAAATATAATCTTCCATACATAATGATATAAACTTCATATTTTTATTATCATGGCTTCGTATGTAAAGCTCCCAAAATTATAATGACTTGGATATAATTACGGGCTGAGTGTATGCGACGCCATAATCAGGCCTTTGTTCCTGACAAAGGTTGACAAAGGAACGCTGCTTCACTTTGGCAAGAGCTATAAGTGACTATTCATACATCCAACAGGAACATTGCGGGTTTCAGCAACACGTTTCATACAAATTTTGTCAGGCTTCAAAAAAGATTTTTTTGCCAGCTTTTATTTAACTTGCAGTGTATATTTGTATGTACAATATTAGCTTGTTCGGGTCTAATCTTGCGAGCTTAATTAAACCCACTTCTTCATACGCTATGGAGATGAAATATTGTATTAAGTTCGTCCTTATGACGATGCATTTTTATGATAAGCTTGACCTGAGACTATATACAGGATTTCTCCAGACAAGGCAACTCGTTAACGGTCAAGAATATACATAGTTATGAAATTTTGTGTTTCTTCGTATTAAGTTTCTATAGGTACTTTAAAATTAAACTTTGTGTATTTAAATATTTTAATAAAGTTTATGTATGTTGCGAAACTCATATTTTTTTACTGGATATAATGATTTTCATAATTCTTTTTTTTTATTCAAAGTTGGCGGTCGTCAAGTAAACCCAATTTATATATATATATTAGTCATCCTTATTAATGCATATTTGATTGACTTCGACTACAATAATTTTATTCTCATTTTATTATTTTTAATATGTTACGAAGTTTTTTTAATAATATTTTTTTATTATAAAATTATTATGTGTTTAATTTGACGTGTTGCATGAGTCATTTGTTAGGACAACAAGTCTAAAATATAAATAATTAACAAGATTTATTAGAAATATTTAAAAAGATACTTTAATTTTAGATTCATAATACAAAGAAACACACAAAATTTCATAACTGTACTGCTAACCATCGAGGAGTACCTTATCTGGTAGGAATCCTGAACGTTATAGCTTATCGTCAAAATGCATTCTCATCAGGGTAGAATCTTTATGCAAAATTTCAACTTAGTAGTGTAAAAGGATGTGGGTCTAATTAAGCTGGAAGGATTTGAATTGTAACAAACAAATCTACTAAAATACTAATACACAAACATACACTACAAGTTAAATAAAAGCTTGTAAAAATATTGTTGTCTTCAAAAATAACCGAATTAATTTCAAAAACCCAATTTCTTCGTGAATGATGAAAATCTTTGCTTTTTCTGAATATGACGTGTTTTTTCCGAATTTTACACTCGATTACTTGATGTTGCTTTTTTATCCCGAGTAAATACTGGACATAAAATTTTTCTACATGGCTGAAACACTACCTATTCCGATATTTTAATATTCCGATATTTAATAATTTTTTTAAACTGACCAAAGTTACTTAACGTAAGCGACAATTTTATTTACCGCAAGTATTTTGTGGTAGCATCGTGATCCGTATTTTCAAAGGCAAGGCAACATAATAGAATAATTCTTTCTGTTTATCTACAGAAGTTGGTTTTGATAGGAGACAATACAATAAATCCAGTCACTGTGGTAGATAACTGGAACCGCCTCTTTGCGATACTTTCCTTAATCTCCTATAAACCCGGGAATAGATTGCCACCTCTATAATTCGCAAGAGCTTGATATATGTATATGATATACTACTTATTATCTTAAGCTATTAACATAATTATATAGGGTATATATATATATATATATATAAACCTTTATACTTTGACAGGCCTATTGGTGTAGTGGTTAGCGAATCTGATTGCTACACCGGAGGTCGTGGGTTCGATTCCCACCCAGGTCAAACTTTTCTGTTTTGAGCAGGAATATTTGTTCTGTGTGTCTAGGTGTGTAATAGAAATATCTATTTAAGTATGTATTTAAAAAGTGTATATGTATGTTTATCAGTTATCTATTCACCATGGTACAAGCTAATGCTTAGTTTGGGGTCAGATGGCCGTGTGTGAGTTTTCCAAAGATATTTATTTATTTATTAGACAGAGTTGTATAATAACGCACCTTTCCGATGGAAACTTTACGAGTGTTTTGGATCAAAGAATGTGTTAATAATTGCCAAACTTTTCTTGGATTTTCGTGTATTTTTGAAGAATATTGAAACGCATCTGTAATGCTTTCGTTTCTTTTAAGGATATAGACTGTTTTTCATACATTAAATTAGAAAGGTTGGCCTTATACAGATTTAGATGTTATTTTTTGAATTTTTATTTTCCTTCTTTTTTAAGTTAAAACACCGACAATCACTGTTTAGCTACTAGAGACATGTCATAGATAGACTAACAAGAATATATAGAGATAGTTCTATCTACTATATTTTTTCATCCATCCGTTTTCTCCCGACCTACCCTACCTAATTTTGCTTATTTAGGTAGTTAGATTAGGTATTTTAAACTCGATGATAGTTAGTCAGGTATTGTCTTCCAAGACAATAAGTAGATACTACTATATTATAAGTTATTGTAGTATTATATTATGTTCATATTGTATTAATTGTACTTTCGTTAAATTAGTTGTTGGCCCCTATGATTAAAGTAATTTGACTTTGATCTTAACTTTGCAGTAACTACTCCACTCTGTACTATCACTGTCCAGTTTGTACAACCGTTCGTTGCAAACCGCACGACACTTGGAGTTTGTTTTCAACAAAGTTACCACTAATAACTGAACATTCAGCAGCCAACCGCTACACGAAGTTATCTGGAGTGGTAAAGAACTCAATTAGTTCACGAAGAGAACAGTCTATGGACATTTCAATCAAGAATATACTAGATGCCGCCTCCCATAGAAATTTAACATAAAATATTGTCTACAGGAATATATGCTTATATACATACATACATTTTCGTTGAATTACCAAGTAACTAACGAAAATTATAAAAAATATTCAACGATCAACTTAATTACACCTATTATACCTAAAGGTTCTAATAAATAATTTGAGTACGTTGCAGCATTGTGGAACTTGTTTACGTGTTGGCTGTTTAAAACGAACTAAACAAAACACCAGTCCACGTTTCAAGTGAGCTGGTACGTATCGCGCCACATCCTTGTCGGTGAGCCGACATGTAACTGTATTATTTACAGACTGAACCACTAATTGGGTGTCGCATTATGGCTGAGAAGCCTGAAGCATACTCCACTACACTTCAATTCGAGCTGATAACCTGCCCGAAGGTCTTCGAGTTAGTTTAAAGCTTCAACGTTAATAGGCTTACTATATAAGCATTCTGGTAAATGAGAATGTCTAGAGCAGTCTACCGCGCTGAGACAGAGCCATTGGGGCTAACTGAAATGTCGAAAGTCTGTAGCAGTCCGCAGGACTCCGATAAAGCTTATCGAATACTGTTTGCCACCCGATTATTATCAGGAACAATGACAATCAACATCTTAACATACCCTCTGAAACATGAATTTTTTGCGAATCCACTTTTCAACCGCGTTCACATTACCCAGGTAGGAAAATCCTACTAATATTATAAATGCGAAAGTCTGTATGGATGGATGGTTGGATGTTCCATTAGGAAAAAAATTATGAACGGATCTGAATGGAATTTGGCACAGTAATAGATTTTAGTGTAGATTAATACATAGGTTACTTTTACCAATGTAGGTACTTACAAGTTTCACGAGTGCGAAGCCGCGGTAAATAGTACATACATATATAAATATGTCTACCTATACGTCATTGTATCACGTAATAATTGGACATTCTAGACTTTTCTATGTTCATATAGTGTACTAGACTTATTTATTTGTTAGCTCAAAAACTTCATAACAAGTTTTAGTCTTCGTTGGATAATTTAAGCATTTTCCACTTAAAATTCAGTGAATGTTTTGAAACCGTCTGAACGACCATCTAGTTATGACATACTGGTACGCTGAATAAATGAATAACTTTGTCTTCGTGCAGTTTATGGTTTTGCATGTTACTTTTAAATTAATATTTATAAGGGGTATTCGGGTCAAGGTACAAATTTAGAGTTCTTCACCCAAAGGATAAAAATGGATACCTGGTGGTACGAATTCGCTGTCACCCTCCACCAATTCATAGAGGAACGATTTGAACACCCGAATCTCTTCAAATTTCTTCAGACATGCTAATATGTAATATTTGAAACCGTCCCGTATATACAAAAACACAATTGGGGCCCTCAAAACCATATTAATGTTGATATTATTGATTGAAAATGTTAATATATTTTGTTTACTTTTTAATATTTATATGATTCCCTTATTTGTTTATTGCTAAGAGTTTATTCCGCCGTCGCCCTTGGCGCTGAAATCAAACTTGAAGATTTTTTATTAAAAAAAAAAGACTGTTAATTGTATTGTTACTTTTATATTAAACTCGCGTTTTGTGACTAGAAAGTTATTACGGGCCAAGATATTGTAATAAAGGTGTGATGCATCGTGTGTGTGATTTTGTACGAAAATTGTGAGTTTGCCATCCACGGGTTTGTTTATAATTTTTGAACAAATGAGAAAAACGGAGTATAGTGTTATAATCCCACATATAACGATATACTTTACATAGTGGTACTTTGAAAATAGATGAGTATACCTTGTTTATTAGCGTACTTGCGTCATTTAGAGATTACATCATCGAGAATAAAGAAGGTTTATTTTCTCTTACAATCTAATGGTCTCGGGAAACTCTTAAATTCAAAAGAAACGTACGTTTCTTTGTACCGCCGTAATTCCTATTTTTGACAATGCGGCATGTACCTACCCTCTTATGTGATATTATTAGAAATGCAAAATTTGTACTTTGACTGGATCATTGGTCTTGTGGTTAGTGATCTTGACTGTTACGCCGGAGGTCGTGGGTTCGATACCCACCTAGAACATACTTTTCGGTTTTAAGCAGGAATATTTGTTCTGAGTCTAAATGTAAAAAAAAATCTATATAAGTATGTATTTATAATTATATATATATATTGTCAATTGTTTGATCACCATAGTACAAGCAAAAATGTTTAGTCCTGATCAGAAGGCCGTATGTGAGTTTATAAGATTAAAATGATTTTAATAAAAATGATATTCATAAAAAATAATCTGTATAAACGTATGAAAGAAATTCATAAACGAAATTACAACTAACAGCTTTCTGAGAAGATTCAATTACAGGTTTTCTTAAAATTTGATCATTCTATAAATGTTAGTTTCTTTAACCTAACCCACTTAGGTCGCGCGGGACTTTCTTTCATAATATTTAGCTGTTCTCCGACAGCGCTGAGGAGGTGCAGGCCTAAGAATGCGATTTATCAAACCTGTCAGCTTTAGATAAGAGTAGTGTTCTAGGAGTTACAATGCTTGATGGCAAAGTGGATACATTTCATCTTTGATGTATGTTTTAAAAATTTTACAGTGTAACACTTAACATTGTATACAACTGTTTTAAATTCGATTTATATATTGTAATACTATGTGGGTACTCTCGATACATGTTTTTCATCAAAAGTTTTAAACTAATTATATTCTAGATCATCATATATGCTATAAATATGAACAATTGTGTCTAAAGTAGTCCAGTGGTAATAGAGTTGCCATGCTAATTTTAACCTACTGTCACATAGGAACAAAGCAGTTTTCTGGGTTAAAACCTATCCTTAACCATTCTCGGGTTTTAGACTTCGATTATGCCAAATTTCATCTAAATCTGTCCAGTGGTTTTTGCGTGAAGCTCGATCAGACAGATAGACGTTAAATCCAAAACAGATTGTATTGATCTCTATGAGTTTATCGACAACAAAGCTTCCAAACATTTTCAAAAAATATTCAAGGTAGGTATAAAATTCACCCCGTTACATTGAGATTCCTTCAGCTTTTCCGCTCCTTAAACACGCAGGCAGCACTAAAGAATGAAGCGGTCTCCACCAATCTTCACTGGAGCAGCATGGCGGAGTAAGTTCTAGACATCCCCAGTTAGGAGATGATCAGTAGTGGGCCAAATGGATTGTAGTCAATGTAACAGTTGTAGATAGGGTATTTTGATATTGCTGTGATAAAAACACACCATAGTCAAACTCACGCAAAGCAACGACATCACTATGAATACAGCTATATTGTTTTATTATTAATATATATTTTGTCAGTTTTTCTCATCCGTACAAAATTTGTAAATAAACCAGTGGATGACAATATCATAGTTTTCTTATAAAAACATACAAAACCAAAATAAAATACATGAGTTTTGGAGAAACAAAGAAAAATAATGTAACAATCCACTCCATGCAATTGTTGTTCTAGTTCTATTCATATTGAATACGTATTCAATAAATAGTAGCATTAAAACTTGTGGATGTAAAATAGCTTATTCGAAGTTATTAATATGAATAATTATTATGATTTATATAAAGCATTATACAACTGTGAGGATCTCACGTGCCCCGGGCAATGTTAAACGCGGACTGATTTCTTACTCTTTAACGAGTTAAAACGATAATGTCCTTACTCTTAGGATCCGTTCACATGGGCGACAGAATCGCAATGACAGAATTGTAAAAATAATAATCGTGAGTAACCCGTTAAAAAGTTTTAAATTACTCACTGTCCACGATAATGAAAATTTAAAATCATAGGACATAAGGGAAAATTTGTAGGTATATTTGTAATCAGACCATACGGGGGTGGCATTGTCACCGCGTAACTAAACCCCTTTAAAATAATAAAGAAAAAAAAAATGAAATACTTGTTTTCCGAAAAACAGGTGTATCTGTATACACACCTATATCTTTACACACTTGCAGTAGTGACACACTAAAATTCTTGTCCTTACTAATGTTATAATCCTATAATAAAAGTGATCCATAGTCTGTCATATGTTGTACAGCAACTGTCAAATTATTTCAAATATGCAATTGACATGTCACTTGTCAAGATTAGTTATTGCAAGTTTAAGTGGAGTATAAGTCTTTATTAATATAACAAAAGTCGTAGAGATATGACTGTCTCTAATGTAGCACAATGTCGTATGTTTTTAGACTAATATTGTCGCAGATACTGAATATACAATAGGTCTTACCGTGAACATGACCCATGCAACTGGGTGGAATGCATCCCATGCAGATCGTGAGTGCCTTTTGCATATGAAATGTTTAACACAATGTCGTTCATGTAATATGAATGTCGCATTTGTGAACAGACCCTTATGTAAATACTAACGAAATTTTAAATATAATTGTAAATTTTTATTTCTGGAACTTCTCGTAACTTTAGAATCACTCGAAACTTATTTTATTTTAAGTAATAAACAATGTATGCAGAGCTTTTAGCAGTTCGCTGAAAGTATCCTATATCATCTAGAAATCTGTCATACCCTGCAGGTTGGTATAACAGGGTAATTAACTTTTATAAACCATACACAACAAATAAAAGTGAACATTTTATAATAAATAAATATCTTTGAACGCCTAACACACGGCCATCTGATCCCAAATTAAGCATTAGCTTGTACTACGGTGATCAGACAACTGATCAACTTAAATATATATTATTATTTATATAGATATTTACACCCATATCCACACACAC
>DWJZ01005036.1:0-14579 GCA_018249125.1 Asbolis capucinus
TATTTTACTTTGATTTTACTACACAAAGTCGTCATGTTAGCATGGAAAAAAATCTAATAGAATTCGCACTGAGTACAGTGACGTCCTCTACCACTCGGGAGCAGGATGAAGATGAGGATGCAGTATGCTGTACATCTCTTTACTCATGAGAAGTACCGCTCAGTGGTGTACCATGAATGGGGTTGACGCCTGCTGTAAACAGAGGCCTCGGGAGATACAGAAAACGGGATACAATGTAACTGGTGAGTAACATCAACCATTAATATCCACGTCGTTCATTGGACGAGTGAAGAAGATCTTCGTGTCACATGTTAATCATAGCATTTTAGACATTACTCATTTCAATTCACATAAACTATAAACAAAGCACATATCTTAACTGCTCCTCAGTTCTACTCAGCTCAGTCAAGGGCATATTCATCAAGTTTTAGACATGGATTTCAATTGCCCCGATGAGTAGTTTCCTGAGGAAATCGAACGTATCTTCTGCTTTTATTGAGGCTGTTACAAAGCTTCATCCAATTACGAAGCGTACACATGGTTGATAAATCTAGTCCTGGATATAAGCGGCGCGAAGGTGAGATGAGCGGAGGGCACGGAAGGCGCTGGTCCCAGGTCGCCGGAGCACGGCTTGCTGGTGATCAGCATGCACACGATGAGGGAGATGAGCATTGCTATGGTCCCCCAGAACACGAGCACCAGCATCATGTGGGTGCGGCGCCAGGGGAGCTCTCTACTTGACGCTTTCACTTCCTCTGGTGTTAGTAGCCTGAGAATAAGCGTAAAGGGAAATTAGAAATTTAATTTGGACGTACTTAAGACAAGTGGATCAGCAACGCGTCAGAAACACCTGGAGTTGTTAGGGTCCATGGGCGGTGATCACTTACCATCAGGTGACCTGCTCGTTTGCCTGCTTATTACATAAAACATGGTTTATTAAAAATGTTCAAAAATACACGCTTTAATTTAATTTAAGAAATACACAATATTACATAATTGTAACCGTTAGCCGTTGTGAAGTTAATGTAGAAATGAAAACCTAATGCCTGACATCGATCCCACCTGATGGTAAGTGGTGATAATATCTAAGATGTTGGGCGAACTAACTTACTGAATACGTATTAACTCTTATCATTTATCCAATCGACGCTAACTAGTTCATAACTGATCAGAAAATTAGTAGCAGATAGACCGGCACTGACTGAAATTTGAGTAATTAACTTATCACTGACATAATCTGAGCTCACGGATGCTCAACCTTTTTGACAGTCGGGCCATACTAAGGGATGATAAATTTACTGCGGGCCACTTGTAATTCCTAGGTAATTACTCTCAGGACTTGCGTAATAAAAAAAGTTCTTAAAACATACTTGCGCGGACCATTTAAAATCCGTTCGCGGGGCACATTATGGCCCGCGGGCCTGAGCTTGTGGGCTTATCGACCCTGACTGACCGAAAGCCGTGGAGATTGCGAGTTATCCAGACATTTATTTATTTATTAATATTGTTCTAAATTCAGCTATTGTAAAATTAATTTAAACTAATATTACACGATGCGCAAGATTGTTTTAAATTCAGCTATTGTAAAGTTGATTTTAATTAATATTACACGGTAAGCAAGATTTGAATTACCGGGCGGTTACTGGTTGATCGACATGACATAATTCTGATCAAACTAGGCCATGCAACATACGTAACTATCCGGAGTGCACCAACACATGCACACACACAAACACACATGCACACGCACACACACATCACTGCATTACGACATTCTTGCATCGACAGTGACCGTTGCTAGCATATACCGTTCGCTCATGACGTCATTCTAAATGTCAGTCTTCCTAACTTTATAATGTCATCTCCGATTTCTATTTTATTATGTAAATAGCGTTCATAACCAGCTCGTCAATCGTCAGTGATCGGCAAAGTTAGGCAAAGGTGATCGGAAAATCGGGTAAAGCAAACCTGGTTATTACAATAACCACCCATTGATGTTATGTTCATAACGGTCGTTAATCCTTTGGAGGCTTTCGGGTGGCGATAAATCATCTTCTTATTATAATATTGCACTAAGGCATCTTGAGAGCATACGTCAGAGCATAGAGTTTATGATAATGAAAATCTATTAAAGGTGTATAATCACGTAGTTAATTCGATACTATTGTCAATAACAGTCAACCATAGTGACTATTACTAAGCTATAGAACATGGGTCGGTAACCTTTATATGAGGGATCTCTCTTTACTCCTACCGATACTTGAATATGAGAATTCGTCTTCGCAAGAATTCTTTCTGCTCTACTGCGTACTATTTAAACCGAACACTCCAAAGTATTCAAAAGAACGTGTTCAGTATTTGTATCTTTTTCATGCATACTTCTTCTTCATACGCATCTTCTATGTTCTAAGTTTAATTTATCTCTTTCTACGCCAATTTATTCCTCTTTCTACGCGAAATCCTTTACTGCAACAGCCGTGCGGTTGTGGAATGCCCTTCCCGTCACTATACGCGCACAGAAGCTTGAAACATTTAAGTTACAAGTGAAGGATTACTGCTATAACTTAGGCTATAATCTTTTAACTAAGCTATAACTTTTTAATGTTTTTACTTATGTATTATCTACTATATGTTGTGTAATGTTTCTGTTTTATTTTAGCCACTTTTTATTCGCTTCTTTCCTTATTTTCTTTCTCCCAAAGATTTTAGATGTTTCTAGTTCTTTCACTGACTGCTGACATTCTATGTATCTTTCCAACACAATATAACTTTTCTCTCTTTCATAAATATGTACACACCCTACCCTATTCTGTTTTGAAAACTAATATTTTTCCAGTCTGTGGTTGCCTGAAAGACATCACTCTTTTAGTGATAAGGCCGCCCGTAGTACGGTTATGTTAAAATGTAAAATTTATTGTGTACAATAAAGATAATTTGTTGTTGTTGTTGAGGGCCACAAATATTATACTGATTTTAGTGCGGGCCCCACTTCATTTAATAAATACATTTTACATTTTCAACCATATTTTTTGGTTCTCTGCTTTTAATGCAACGGATACTAAATTAAGTAAGACAAAGCTTTGAGGTGGTTCTTCACAAGAATTGATATTCATTTATGAGCATTGGACTATATTGTCTTTGACAACACTTAAAATAATATCGTCCTTCTATATTAAATCTAATATTTAGTGAAAGGTATAAAACTGGTTTAATGTTTAATACATTTAAATATTTTAGAAATATATATAAAAATGTTTAAAATTAAATACAGTGTTATTTATATACGTCATCATCTCAATCCATCACGGCCCACTATTGAGCACGGGTCTCTTGCCCTGGCCAAGTGCGGATTGACAGACTTCACACACCTTTGAGGTTTGCAAACTCCCCGGCATGCAGGTTTCCTCACGATGTTTTCCTTCACCATTATAGCGAGTGACATTTAATTGCCTAAAACGCATATAACTCCTAAAATTCAGAAGTGCGCGCCCTGGGATTCGAACCCGAACCCCTGAGTAGGGAGCCGAATTCTTAACCACTAGGCTATCACAGCTTATCTATACATAAAATTATATAAATACTACAAATATTTATAACTAATTATTGTACCGGAAACATGTAGAATTGTTACATCCACACGGAAGCGTGGTTTCCCGCGGTTTTATCCCACAGAGTAACTTGCGGCATTGCGTTTCTCTCACGTTCGTGTTTAGCTACGCTTTTCGACTGGTCAAGAAACCGGTACCCGGTTCCGTTACTCCACTCGAATCAATTTTATCACTATGAATGCCCCTTTTTAGCAGGTACCAACCGAAAAGATATCACAAACAAACCAGTCTGTTTCGTTTATTACTTTTCTTTTAATTTGTACCATGTAATTAAATGAGAGTATCAGAAATGTGCGGTATCAATACTATTTAAAATTACAATGGAAAATGCATTTACCGTTCAAAATAATTGAAAATCTAAATTGTAAGTAATAATTTTTGGTATTGCTAAAGACAATATTTCATAGAGTAGCTACTTTTGTAATGCATCATTGGAACGAGGAATGCAAACAAATAAACAGGTGTAACACAACACTACACTTGATTGGACTTTAATAATTCTTTACTCACCGATTCATTGACCTCTTTCCTCGGAAGGTACAAGTACCCGTATTTAAGTGTTAATGTACGAACAGGTTAATTGTACCGTATTCAGCGACAACAAAAAAAATATTTGCAAATCGAACAGTTCTATGAAGTTCAATGTCCTCTACATAATACCTATTTTAAAATAAAATAAAAATGGCGCGTTAAGTGACGGGACGTATCGAACTTTTTGTTAAATCGGTCGACTATACCTATAGAATCTACTACTTGGATTGTAAAAGCAACGACGTCGAATTTTTACTGTTATATTTTGCAATCTGTAGCCTTTTAGTTTATTTGTTAAGTTTTAATTGTGAACTTGTTTCTGACCGCTTTCACAGAAACGGGATATCTGTCAATAGAAGTTCGCAAAATAATGAATATTTATTTTCAGTTTTCAGGATTATTTTTTGACGCATAATATTTATTAATAACGGGATTCATTGTGACATGTTAAAATGGACAGTCGCTTATTTTTTTATAACGTTTTTTTTTTTTCAATATGCAAGTATCGTAGAAAAGGAATCATCAAAATAGTTACATTTCGAATTGATAACCTTTTCTTTTTGGAAATCGACAAAATACTTACAATTTAAATAGTAGTTGAAATTGACTTCTTAAAGGAGGTGAATTGAAGTTATTAAAGTTAGGGTTATACAATAAAAGATATTTCAAAGATGTTTTTTTTATTTTATCGGCCTGAATTGTTCCTAATTATTTCACGTTATCGTCATAAATACTTTATCTTCTTTGCATTTGAATTTCTTCTCTTATTCATGTCGAGCAATATTAATGAGTAATTATTTTTTATCCATTTTTGAAAACACGAATACCTACACTGATTTTATACATACCCTACAAGGTTTTTCTGTTAACCTACAGAGTCAATTAATTTTTAGTAATTGAATAAACTAAATGAATAAATAAAGTGAAAAGATTAAAGTGTGACATACGCAAAACACTTGACTAGTGTAATTCATTCAATATTGTACTTATTAGTACACTTGAATTTTTTTAGTCTCTATCAATATCAAACTCGACATGCCTTAAGATTTTGTGCTATCCAATTTGCAGATATGACCCCGTTACACTTTAATTCTTAGATAAATATCTATAGGTTAAAATGTTTTTTACATTGTTGAATCATAACAGGATTTAAGGACTGGCAAGTTTAAAAGATACCTAACACTCTTGATTATAGACTTGTTAATGTATGTCTAACGATTAGCATAACGAGATTATTTTAACATTTGATATTTGTATGACATTTCGAGTCAAGTTGCCATGTTGTAAAATAACTGCGTTAAAATAAAAAGTGTCTTATTTTAAAGGAATTAGAGATTAGTTTCGGATATTAAATAATATTACGAGGAGGTTATTAAAGGAGCTGAATTAACCTAATTAAATGGCAGGCACTATTTTACATAAGTAGTGTGATAATGATCGGAATTTCTGCTTTTGCTTAATACATGATTATTTTATTCTTAGTAGATACTTTGCACGTAGAACTATTAAGAAAAATGTGCGAATAATACTCAATTTTAGTCAAATCTAGGCCAATTTAAGTACTTAATTTTTGTGTACATAGTTTTTATTATATAAATTAAGATGTTTGTTCACACTAGGTTTCCTTTGTTGTTAAAGACCAGCTTTGTCGAAGATACGTAGACATTTTCAATTACGGGCGGGTCACGTGAGGCCAAAAGGCCCCTCCTTTTGGGAAAAAAAACCAAATATCACAAGGATAGAGGATATTAAGATATCACATGTTTATTTTCGAAATAATACACGTAGTTTTTAAAAATAAGGATTTTTTTTAAATATCCCGCTTGTTATCTACAAAAAAATACACGTAATCTTAGGTGTAAGGTTAGTACTAAACCTCACCACATATCAAGGGGTATGGGGTAACAGGCCTAAAAAGTTTCTAAATACATCACGTACATATGTGCCCTCTCCTGCGATAAACTAAGTTAAAATTCAATCTGGAATTTATGGTAAAAATTCCAGATCGAATTAGCACAGAGTCCATATATAAAAGTTGGTAAAACATCACTATTAATGGACAGCCCTAATAAAACAATACAAATTCAAGACTAAACAGATCCTTTGCCTCCCACGTGGCTGGATGAATGTTGTGTCGAGTTACAATATTTTTCACTCGATTGGTCGCCTAATAAAGTGTATTCAATTAATTTTATCGTACTTTTTATTTGTAACCCCTTATTGATAAAGTGTCAGTTTACATGCGTGAGACGTAGTTAGGGTTGCCAATTGTACTGTTAGGTAAAGTAAAATACTGTTTACTATAGAAGAAGAAAAATATCGTTCCCTTATAATTTTGATAGGCGCCTTCGAAATTACATTATACGTTAATCGTTAGTTATTGATAAGTTATGGAAGAAGCACTAAAAAGCATTTCTTTAAAATATAAAAAATACAGTTAATTTGGTACTAGGTATTTATTTTCTAGTTCTATATTTTTTTATAAATAAGATGGCAACCCCAGACGCAGGGTACACCAAATACTAAAAATAGAAGAATTTAATCTATTTTATTACCTTTTGTAAATTTTCCTTTCACACTCGGCAAAGTTTTGCGAAGCTTTTATGTTTTTTCTTGTTAGTGTATTTGTATTGTTAGTGGTCTAAGTATATTTAGGGATATATAGGGATATATATATATATATATATATATATATATATATATATATATATCTTATACCTATATAAGATTATTTATATTAATGATCATGACAACAACCGCTCACACGCCTACACGCTTATAACTCTCACAAGTAATACTTATTACCCAAGAACAAACATCCAAAGTACAATGCTTGTCCCAAGAACTGAACCCGGGGGCCCTTTTAGAATGACTACGAACTAGACAACTACACTTAAAAGCAGTGATAGGGATAGCCTAAGGGTTTGTTTTTGGGTCTCTCGAAAGAAAGGGTTTTAAAACCCAGCGCGCACCTTTTATTTTCAAAACGTGTTTACTACAAGTAAATTATTACTTTCTTTGAAGGAAAATATGAGTAAAGCTTCTAAGACTTCCCGATAAAGCTCTGGAAGATCTGAAGTCTACCAATCTGCACTTAAGCATGAGCTGTACCCGAGCTGTACGAGCCCAGTAGCCAGGAGCCAGTAGCCAGTGTCCCACTATGGGTTGCAGTGGTGAGACAACTACGAACTCTGTATTTTGGAAGTTCCATTTTAGTCACGGACGTCCGTTTTAGTTCGGACATCCCGTACGTCGAAAGCTATGAATGAATTTTAACTTCCTAGCCGTCGTACTACAGAACACTGCCTCAACAATGCCTTCCGTACATTGTTCTCATAACTGTTATTGTTTCGTATAACTGTTATGTCTTTTAACGTCCCACTGCTGGGCGTGGACTGCCATAAGCCACCACGAAATGCACTCTGCGGTTCGGTATGTTTTTGTACCACTTTGAAGTGATTATGCGACAATTATTAGCTTTTGAATTATAAAAGAATCATCAAAATCGGTAACCTCAATAAAAATGAATAACGAACATTAAGAAGAACAGGAAAAAAGCTAATAAATCAAAATTACTCGAAAGATATCCGACGACAGGACATGTACTACCTTACAGTAAAAAGAAAATCAAAAATATTAAAAGTAAGAATAACTCCAAAACTGCTCTTCTGATGTCGCACGAAATGGGACTAAATCAGTAACACCAGCCAGCAAATATATACATATATATATATCCAAATCCGTCCACTTACTAAAAACTTTTGAAGAAACATATAAAAAAGAAAAAATCCACACGAATTGAGAACTTCCTTTTTTGAAATCGGCTTAAAAACATAATAATAATTTAAAACATAATATGAAATGAGAATGAAAATAAAATAATTTTAAATATGAAACTTACAATTTACATTTGAAATGTATTGAGAATGACATTGGTGTAATGTTTGCTGTATGGATGTTTATTCAGCAACAAAACAATTATCTTAATAATGACTCATTGGCATATGAATGTGACGTAGTGTGCGTAGATGTGTGTGTGTGTGTGTGTGTAAGAAACAAGTATAGATATATAATAACAATAATTATTTGAGGATATTTTTTGTTTACAAATTTCCCTTCATTAACATCTAGAGGTGTGTGCGATAGATGAATGTTTGTTCTGAGATTTTAGATGTTTATATCGACGACGGAAAACAATAAAGGCGTTACTTTTTACACTATAAAAAAGTACTTAAGAGATACGCCCGTATTTCCGTCGTCAATGTTTTTGTGTTGTCCTTGCCACCTTGTAGTACGGGGAAACCTGCTGGGGTTATGATGTGCAAGTGCTTTCAATTAGCTTTTTCCCATGACTACGTCCATTTGAAACAGGTTTAAACAGACAGGTTGAAATTTCAAAAACGCTAGAACAAATATATATTTCTTCTTATCAAGTCTCATCAGATTCGGTTCAGTAGTTTAGACGTAGGCAAAGAGATATTTTTTTCCCATTTACCAAACTAACACCTATGGGTCGTCGAAAAAGATATCATGCCTGAAGGAATTTAAATTCAGACAAATATCTAGCTTGTCGCCTGCTCCTCTTCATTCACCACCCCACCAAGGGCCCGTGTCGGCCAGGAGCCAGGAACTACCATGGTTATATGTGAGTATGAATAAAGTAAAATTCCTTGGAAGTTTCTTGCAACTTCTAAGATCACTGTAAGGCTTTATAATAACGGTGGCTTAATTTGACTTTCGAAAGGTGTTTGAATCAAAGTTCGAATAAATTTAATTTCATTTGAATTGTAACCCTAACTACCTAACACTAGTAACCGTAACTAACATTGGTGATTGAAAAATGGTTACCAATTTGAATACAGGCCAATTTATTGTGACAGATAATTGTTTAAATGTGTTTGAGTATTTTCATAAAATGCCTAAAACGCTTTGCTCTTGAGCTTAGTTACCTGCTTAGTGTTGGGCTATTAGTGGCTTGAAGACATAAACTAATGACAAATGAAATCCTACTTATAAAACTATTTTCTAAAATAAACATATAAATTACTGTTACACAAGGCAGGTGTTTCTTAAAGGTATTTTTAATTCAAATAAATATCTGGTACTTAACTAAAACCCCGCTTTCAGTAATGTAACAAAGTTTCAAAATTAGCTGTAGACAGTTAATTATAAATAGTAAATACATTCCATTTGATTTTAAGATATGTGACTAACCACATAAAGTACAATTTACATTGACAACCAGTGTACATTTTAATCATTCTTATCGTCAAACACATAATAAGATGCTCGGCCTAATCATGGAATCTATAAAGTTTGACCGACGTTAATGGGTTACCAATTAGGTTCTAAGAATGTTTGTACGTGTTTTAAGCTGGCAATTCAGGGTAGGCGACAGTGACTGGCGACTGCGATCGGCGACAGTCACTGGCGACTGCGATTGGCGACCGTTACTAATGGGGAGGCGGTTGGTGTTCTGCAATTAGCGATAAAGCCTTTTTATCAAAACATTCCTGGTTAGCCGACCGCCACCAGCGCTTGTGGCAGCTTCGTATGAATTTCTATAGGTTGCTGGTGAACATTAGTGGCTCTATCTCTTGTGTCACCTGTGGGTGAACATTAACCTGTAAACATTTCTACTTTTCCTTTCTTTCTTTTTACTTACTTTTCCACTTTTTCAAGATCAGTTCCTAAACATAATGAAGTAGGCGTTTTCAAGACAAGAGTGAATAGGTTTCTTCTAAGTTAATGCGCTTTACCATCTAAGACTATATCGCCATTTACCATCAGGTGGGACTAAGCATTAACGTATAATAAGTAAAAAAAACCACATAACCTAGGTAGACACTTAAGCTGGCTTTGGAAGAATTCAATCATAAGTTTTTCAAGGTAACGGGTTACCATGGTTAACAAGTATCTACGGTAGTACACGACTTCAGGTATCAAAGTCACATACCTCAGTCGTCTACCTCAGTCGCTTGCATGAGTCGCCTATCTAAGTCACTAGCCTAAATCACCAGCCTAAGTCGCAAGCTAGAGTCGCCTACCTAAGTCACCAGCCAGAGTCACCGGCTTGAATCACCAGCTTCAGTCGCCGGCCCAAGTCGCTAGCCACAGTCGCAGGTTGCAATCGCGTACGTCAGAATGTATATACCGCTACCGTTATTTAATAACATTAATAGCGGTTCCTGTCTCGTGCTTATCACACTAATAACCAAATCAGCAAAAAACGTTAATACCGAGATTGGTTGGGTACAAGAATTCAAGCGTTATCTTCTCTATATGACGAGTTAGTTCAGTTCGCTTGTGGAATATGAATGAATTTATAGGCATATTTTATAGGTATAAGTATACATTAATTGTATTATTGAACGAAATGAAAATCGATGTTTTCGTGTTGCATTTTTGAGCCTGTGAGTTATAGTTACCGATTTTTATTATTTTAGTTTTGTTTTTTAAATCACTAAGTTACTTAACCAAAATACTACTAGAGTGTAAAGGGCGATACAGTCTTTGATGGTTGAGTACACTAACTTAGTAAAGCCCTACTCACTTTTAACTTGAAGATATTTACTTTATAATTGAACGGAAATACCGACGAGGGCAATTTATTCCAGTCATTCGCGGTACGGATAATAAAGGACGTGGAAAAGCGCGTCGTTAAACAGGTGGGTTCGTATTGCGCTTTAAATAAAAACAAGAATTATAAAAATATTTAAAATACAAGCTTTAATTACAGAGCCCTTAAACGAAAAACATAAAATTTCATAACTGTATTGTTAACCTTTGAGGAGTTATTTTATCTGGAGCCATGCCTGTACGTAGTATCAGGTCATGCTTGTCATAAACATATTTTGTAATCAGGATAGAAGGTTTATGCAAAATTTCAGTTCCGTAGTGTAAAAGCGGGTCTTAATTAAGCTTGCTAGGTTTGACCCGAAGAAACTAGTATAATATATAATAAACATACACTGCAAGTTAAATAAAACCCTGTAAAAATACTAGCTCCCCCTGGGTCTTTTGCCCCAGATTGGGTCAGGTTTGAGTCTGACTGCTGTACCCATGTACGTAGCAACGTCCGGTCGCAGTCGTTTCTCTCGAAAATCAACCTTAATAGAAATGTTATTCATTTAAATGTTTATCTTATCTATAAAAAAATCCCCTAATTCGTCAAAACTATAAATACGTCAACAGTTTCTGATTAAGTCGTCAAAAGATTATTAATCCTGTAGTGATAAGATTAAATTAATAATTAAAAATAAACAAATCAAATATTAATTTAATGTATTATGTAATTAGAGACATAGATATATTTTTCCCATGGACGACTTTATATTCATATGAGTATATAAGCAATTTTGAACTCTAATAACGATATAATTAATGTACAATATCATTATACAACATACAGTGTAATACAGCCATTGTAGCAATGAACTGTCTGAGCTACATATGATTTATTTTTAGCATCGGCTACATAATTAACGTAACCACCATAAGAATTCGGTTATAGGGTCAACTGCTTCTGAAAAAATATGAGATTAACTGACCTTATATTTGTACGTTATGCCAACCAATAATGGTGTTATATATATGTATATGATATGACGCAATATATAAATATAACCAATTACGATGGTCGTTATATCGAAGCATTCTCTCTTTTCTGAGGTTTTGGTAATATTTATCTCAGCACTTTAACTGAAATTTTCGCAAATAAAAAGTACATTAAGCGTCTATTAGTTTGTCCTATCTTTGCTTTTTACGATACGGTTCTGATTAGTATGATAGACCGTGGGAAACCGCCTTTACAAATTCATTTTGCATTTACAGTCCATTATTGTCATCCGTACAAAACATGTAAACCAGTAGATGACAAAGTCTCAATTTTGTTATAAAACCACATTACATTCGTAACACACTAATATACATATGTATGTATGTAACATCTTTTCAACGTCAAAATAACGAAATATTAAAAAAACAACTTTTATTTATGATCTGCCGCGTCATTGTGGACGGTCATATATAATTATATATTTATTAAGAAAATTTATAAATTAATTATATTAATTCGGATAGAATTTGTACAGTAGTACGTAGACTGAAACAAAACGAGAAAGGAGCAGAAAAATCAAGTAAGAAGAAGATGAAGAGTTATTCCTCGAATCTGGGTCATCTGAGGAAGACGATACAGAAATTTAAAGTTAGATAAAATGTCGTGTGTGCCAGATATGGAGACACGAAGCTTTGTGCAGGTAAAGGCATAATATTAATTTGACACAAAAATTGTTTACAAGATATGTACAGATAAGGAAAACGAACAATATAAAGTTGCGGAAATAAAACGTATCAAAATTGCAATATTTCAAACAATTATCAACACGTCAATGTATAATCACATCGCGATATGATAGACATGGTATGGTAGGCCTACGTGACAGCACTGCGTGTTCTATCGTCATTCGAGATACCTATCTCATGTTATATCTATCTCATACAATTATTATTCTAGTCTACACTTTCACATTCATAGATAGGCATTTCGCAATCTTTTATTGATGTAGATTAACTAATAAGTTGAGGTTCTGAAATAGGAATAAGTTGCGCGCTTCGGTGTTCCCGTTCGATTACAATTCTGCACATTACAGTCTTCAAGTCAAGAGTGAATAGGCTTTTTCTAAATTAGTGCGCTTTACCATCGACGACTTCACCGCCCCTTACCATCAGGTCTGATCGTATTTAAGCGCTACCTTATATGTATATGGTAAAAAAATACTTGAAAAGACTTGAAGACTTTTTTAATGTAATCGAACGGGAACACCGACGCTGGCAACTTATTCCATTCCTTCGCCGTACTGGTGAAAAGCACAAGGCGACACGCGTCTTTCGTAGTGACGGGATGTTTACGACGAAGACATGTATACACGACGTGCGACGGCTCATTCAATGATGGAATGGAGATGAGGGAATTAAATCATGCAATTCCTATGAACTTTCTCCAAAGTGTATCTTGTAGAAGACCGAGAGGCTATATAGATAGAATAAGTAATTTTTTATTTTTTCCATAATCAATATTTCATTTCGGCTTTATTCTCTGCTATCTATTTACTACTAAACTAAGTTATCAACGAAAATAAGTATTAGTATTTAGTTAGTAGTATATAGTATTTGATTCAAATCCCATTTACTGTATGTCCTATACCCGTTCACGCAACAAACCAGTTCGTACATAATAAAAGTGGAATTTACAACAAATCAATACGTTATATACGCTGTCCGAGAATTGATTTGTAATTTTTATTGCACCAGTTTCGTTTCACGATATCGTAAATTCCCCTTATTATCGAGTATAAAGAAGAAATACGCTTTGGACATGGTTACAAAACTGTTTTAATGAGTTATTCCAAAAAATGCTGCATCTCCAGTCTTCTGTTGATTTTTTTTATATTAAAGACCAGGTCTGCGGTCGAATGTTATTCAATATCTCTGATCTACTACTGAAGGTACCCGTTAAGACAGAAGTACTAAAAAAAGTGCATTCCTCGCCGATTAAGCACACGAGCAGCAATCTGATGATCAACGCCGCCCATGGGCATTAGCAACAACGGCCAGGCAAAGATTGAAGTAAAGAATTACCCTTCCTTTTCTGGTGGTTCCTGAGAACCATCGTTCTCTCTTTTGGTTTTGAAACGACTGGGGTCGATATTAACCACAGGCAAACCAACGTATCGCTTCAGGACGGGTGTCAGACGGGAAATAGGATGAGTAAAAGACGGAGAAAGAAGAACGAAGTATATTTTTTGACTATTTTATAGCGCGGTACAAGTTTTTCTTACTAGTTTCTATATATGAACTTAAAAAAAACGGCATTTGTATCGATCGAAGCAGAGTCATCCGGTGGCTAATAATGGCGTTACTAAGTGAAGAAAAAATACAGCAATATTTTGTTAAAATAATCTATGTAAATGACCCAATTGGTTATGCGTACGTAAAACTAAAATAAATATTATTCTATTAATATCAATTACAGAACGATATCATATAATATCGCTAGTGTCTTTTAACATAGTATATTGAAAATATTAATTATTAAAACAATACAAAATATGCAATGTTTAACCAGTTGGAGTATTCTGGTGTAAATGAATAGGCCTGATGTTAAAGCATACTAGCTGACGCAGCAAATATTGTTGTGCTCAAATATTAAAAATGGAGGGTAAGTGTAGAAGGGTGGAAATTTAGGGTAACAAGTATTTTTTTGTGTCAAATCTCCAGCAAATAAAAAATTCTTGAATCACATTACCAATAATTATATAACTAGTTGTACCCGCAGCTTCGTTCACACACGT
The DNA here is from genome assembly GCA_018249125.1 of Asbolis capucinus. Taxonomy (NCBI): domain Eukaryota; kingdom Metazoa; phylum Arthropoda; class Insecta; order Lepidoptera; family Hesperiidae; genus Asbolis; species Asbolis capucinus. The sequence goes on from DWJZ01005036.1 coordinate 14,492, forward strand.
ACATTGTTTTTTTTATTGCCAGTGGACTAAAAATCCCATACAAAATTTCATCCCCTATTCCAGGGGAACTCTGGTATAATTAGGGATG
>DWJZ01005037.1:0-14578 GCA_018249125.1 Asbolis capucinus
TAAAAGTGAGAAATAAAGATTAGTGAACAAGGAATTGTGGTCTTCTTATTTTACGGCGACCTAAAAAGATTACAATATAATCTTTACGTTTTTTACTAAGTTTTGTAGTTACTCAGTTTAAATATTTTTGTATTTTATTGACAGACTAGCTTCCGCCCGCGACTTCGTTCGCGTGGAACAGTTTCTTTGGGCTAACCCGCTTCTGTCATACATGATTTGTAAAACTTTAACCGTTTACGTAGCGCCCGCAGCGGAAGCTCTCAATAGGAAAAAAATCCCCCGATTCTGAAACATTCTTCGTTGGTGCTCCGTTTCTATTAGTCTTAGCCTTATGATATATAGCGTATAGCTTTTCTCGATAAATGGGCTATCTAACATTGAAAGAATTTTTCAAATCGGACTAGTAGTTCCTGAGATTACCACGTTCAAACAAACACACAAACTTTTCAGCTTAATAATATTCATAATGATAAAACTCCTCACAGCAACGGCCGTTGACAATCACAAGCGAATCAATTAGTATAGTTTGCCGGGAGCGATTTTCAGGCGCTAATGTCATATTGTGAAAAATTAAATCTTCAGGCAAGCGGTGGACAAATTCCAATACGGATTCCATTTTCCATTTTTAGACAGAGATTTCTGAAGTTTAAACAAACCAGTGTGCTAACATTGTCATGTTCGGGTTAATATTGTCTCCAGATACCGTTACTTTATAGGACGGTGCAAATCTACGGAACTACCCGAACTTGATTTTGTCTAAAAGAATTGGTACTTTAACTTTATGACGTTGGGATTTTTCTCAACTTTTGTAGGCTCTTAGAAAGTGGTTTTTGTTTGAGTAGGTTAAATTCCTTTTTATCCTGAATTTTCAGAAACTTTTCCATGCCAATATCTAAGAAATTAGCAGAGGAAAACTTCGATTGTTAATATATACTCTTATATGCGTGTGAGTTTTATTGACTCTGTGATATTGCAACCAAATATTGCGCAGGAAAAAATATGTATAAAGCGGCCAAATAGTGGCCTGTTTTCCCTCATGTTCTATTCTATCTCTGTACCAAATTCATCAAAATCAGTTCAGTATTGTGTGACAAATATGTGTGTAAAGTGACACACAATCGTATTTATAATATTAGTAAGAACGTGATTGTTTTTTTTATTCTTTATAATTTGAAAGAGGTTATATCACGCAGTGACTATGCCATATGGCCTGATATGCAAAACGCAACAATATTTAAAACAAATATATATACATATACACACAGAATGTAAATATATGTATATATATTTGTAAATATATGTATATATATATACATACATATATTTACATTCTTACAACTTAAAAATAAACTTGTAAGAACATTTTAGCCTTTTAATGTAGAAGCCAAAATGCTGATCTATGTAGTTGTCTTCAAGACAAGAGTGAATAGACTTCTTCAAAGTTAATGCGCTTTACCATCTAAAACTACATCGCCACTTACCGTCAGGTGGAACTGTCAAGCATTAACTTATAACATATAAAAAAAATACCCACGTTGTAGCCTGGTTTAAAAACCCTTCGTTTTCTCAGAGGCTCGTTACGAAGACATTACGCCAAAACCTGATAATTATACCAAAGATCTTCGGCTGTTTGATATAAGTTTGAAACAGATTTGTCAGCAAAACAGACAAGAGTTCCGTGTTCCCTAATAAACGTCCAAGTAGAGTTTGATTGGTTTCAATACCGTTTGAATATTTACCTAGATTACGCGATCCCATTTTCACATTTGCAGCTGTCTAGTGTCTGTACCCTCGGGATGAACTTTCTCCTTAATGAAATTGACTATCTCATTGGAGTAAATCGACGCTTTAAATATTTTTTAAATGAATATGCATTTATTTAATATTTAAAGAAGCCGCTATTTATTTAATGAATTGATTGATCAAATTCTGTAAGTAGGTCGATGCTAAGTGATTTGAGCGACAAAGAACACTTATAGGCCACGAACCAAACCCTGGAGAGGATGGTGCTGTGTGTGTGGCCACAGTGTCGTAGAGTAGAAATACTCAGAGGTGGGCCCGAATGGGCATCGCGCTCAAAAGACTCCGGTCGCCATCCTTGTGAGATCCCCGAGTCCTGTAAAAGTGCAGAGGCAGGGGGAGTGGGGGGTGTTAGTGGGTAACAGAGCATACACCCCAAACCTTCTCCTCAAGTGCCGGGCATCTTTTTAAGGTTTCTCCCTTGACAAAAAAGGTCTCGATTAAAAGTTTTTTTCACATGGCAAATAATTTTTTGAGAACCTTACAGGGAACTCTCATGAGTGTAAGTTTCCTCAAGACGGTGTCGTTCGCCGAAACAAGTGATCCACTACTGCTTCTATTGATCCACTGCTGGACAACGTCCTCTCCCAGGATGTCCCAAAACAAACTGTCCTCTGCTGATCTCATGCAGCCACTACCACCCACCTCAATGTCGTCGGTTTAACAGGCCGCTGGACGGCAGACGCTGTGTCTATTGGTTCGTGGTTTCCATTCTAGAACACGTCTGCGCTAATAGTCATCTTTCTGCGACATGTGACCAATCCACTTACCAAGCTTATTTATTAATTTAGCTATTTCAGTTACCTTAGTTCCTTTCCGGATCTCCTCGTTTCAGATTTTATCGAAAGAAACACCGACCATAGTTCGCTCCATACTCCGCTGAGCTTTAGATATTTAATTTGTTCACACAACTTTTTGAAAGTCAAAGATGCTCGAATTTGAACCTAGTACCTCCCGTTGAAGCCGAGACCAATGTCAACACCGTTGTCTATCACTTGCCGACGCAGTAGTAAAATCCTATATTCCTGTAAGGTACAGTCACGTACGTCACAGTTTACGAGCAAGCAGCACGCTGTCCTGACTTGATAGAGGTAACAAATATTTAGAACGACATGTCCTTTCGTGATCCCTTGTTTTGGCCCCTAAAATGTTTTTGTAGGACTATCCAGTTTAAATCTCATTACGAAAACCGGGAAATATATAGATACTAAAACTGGGGAAGTGCGTGTCGGGATAAGAGTAGTTGTAACGTAAAATTTCGCAGTCGTAACGTAAAAAAAACAAACACTTAAATTCGAGTTTGTTGTCTGTTGTAGCGAAAAAAGCACTTAAAATGGTTGAATTTCGGAGATTATCGCACAGACTTACGAAAAACGATAAACACACACAATTTTATGAAATCTTAGTTATACACCAAGAATGCTCAACTTTTTGACAGTCGGGCCAAACTTAGTGATGATAAATTTACTACGGGCCACTAATAATTTCTAGTTAATTACTCTTAGGACTTTCGTAATAAAAACGTATCTCTTAAACATACTTGTGCTGGCCTGGGGTTGAGCAACCTTGTTATAGACCATTATGTTATTAAATACTCCCATAATGATTCGATTTCCTACTTACAATTTTATTATAAGTATATAGATAAAAATAACTTCACTTTTTAAATATTATGATTTTAATGAGTAAATAATAAAAAAACGCCTACACACTTTTCAATTCAACCGAATACTTACCCACTACTGGGCTCGCGTCTCCACTCATAATGAGAGAGGTAAAGGCCACCCTGGCCAAGTGCGGATTGCTGGACTTCACACACCTTTCAGAACATTATGGAGAAATCACAGGAGTGCACGTTTCTTCAAGATGTTTTCCTACACCGTAGCAAGTCATAACTAACTTCTGATACGCACATAACTGAAATTTAGAGGTGTGTGTAGGATTTGAACGCAACCTCCCGTCCGAGACTTATATCTGATAAGAATTGTCTATGTACCGAGTTGCATCGACTACTAAATTACTCAACACATAAAGAGGAACGAGAGAGAAGAGGACAGAGAGGGATAGTGGAACCTACCGCAACGAACCCCCTCGCAATGCGATGCCCATTGGAGGAAACGACAAGAACGGCTTCGTTAAGGCAGAGAGAAGAAGAAGTCTTCTTGTCGTAATCAATGTGGCACAGCGCCGACAGGACTCAACCATCTCCTATATCCCGCCGTTCCAGCGGCACATATTTACGTCTCTCGGCTCCATCACACCACGACGGTATCTGATGTCGTGAAATATTTGGAGGAGAAGACGAATTATAGGGTTCTGGTAGAAAAGTTGCAGTCGCGAAATCCAGTGACCTTCAGTTCGTTTGCTGTGCGTGCACCAACCGAGCTGCTGCCAAGTTTTAAGCGAGGAGCTGTTGCGAAAGTGGGTCGTCTTTCGGAAGGTCCGTGGACGTGGACGACCACCGGGAGTCACGGGCAGTGCGCCTCACTTCAACGGACCTGTGTGATCTAGTTATAAGTTTTATACAAATATACATATGTTAGTCGGTAAGGTATACATATATGTCTTTGTCTAAGATGCCTGAAATAAATGGAATAATAATAATTAATAATGATAAACATTTCACCAACTTCCGTAACCCGCGAACAATCGTTCATCTGTCACGTTACTAGCCTCGACTGGGGATCAAACCGGGCTTCGAAGGGTTACTATCAACTACACTACAGAGTTACAAAGAATTCATTACAAAAACCTTTTTACGCACAAGAAACAATTAAGACATCAACCAGATTAGCGTTCAGTCAGTCGTAAATACGTACAAAACCCATGTTAAAGGTCAAGCAGTTACGAAGTCAAATAAAATAACACAAATAGAATAATTGGCTCGTAGCTTAGCGGTTTTTGTCGATGCAAGTGACCAGTTTAGTTTATTAACAGTGGGCGCGGTCGGTAAGGAAAGTGACCGTTTGTGGTAAAAAATTATAAGGGTTTTCGTGCTTCGTCGGGCACGTAAAGCTGCTCTCAGTTTTTACGGTTAGATAGGAATTGTTAAGCCCTGTCGGAGACCTTCAATCTTAAAAATAGTTGTAACAATAATAAATCGTTAGATGTGTCTTAAAATTTACAATTACAAATTTACCTGACAAGTACTAGCTTTCGTTTAAAAGAAGAATTATCAAAATCGGCTCATCCAGTAAAAAGTTATGAGGCAAAGAACAAAAGAGATTTTTTTTTAAAAGAATTAATAGCTAAAAGCTACTCGTCAGGTGGCGCTTAAAATATGGTTCCACATGAAAATAACCAGGTTTCGATCAAAAAAAGATTATTAAATCGGTCCACGCAGTAAAAAATTCCAATGTAATAAAATACACACGAAATGAGAACTCTTTTTGAAGTCGGTTGAAAATTGGACTTGAAATATAATCAGGTCGAGTTAAAAACACTTAGGCAAGGTACAGCAACACCTCACTCTGGTGTTAATAACATCTAAGGGTAGCAGTGGTCACTTACCATCATGGCGGCGGTCACTTACCATCAGGTCTTACCGTCTGCTCACTTGTCTGCTTATCACATAAAAAGAGTTATTGTTAAGTATTACGTATTTTATTACAAAGCCGTAAAAGGTAATCTTAAAATTAGATGAACAAATAGAAAGGACAAAAAGTTAATTATATTTCTTACCGTATCACTTTTCTTGGAGACCTCTGAAGGTCGAATACAATAAAAAGTTTCAGTTCTTGACTTATATACTTACTACTATGAACAACAAAACATTTCAGCTCTATATTAAGAAATGAATAAAAAAAACGTAATAGTGCATAATATGTGTACATTAAATTCTTCTTATAACACAGTTCAAAATTTTAAATAATTAGTAACTAGTAACTATTGTCTATTTCTCTTTGCCTGTGATGCAATATCATGGAATTTTAATTCAACCAAATAACATAAAAAAGTGTTAAAAAGAAAATCTCATTCAATACGACAAGGAACATAAATTATTATGATTCACTTTTTCAATCCCGATCTTATAAAATAGATATAAAAATATAAACTTGGTGACAAATAAAGTTACAAAGTATTTTTACTTATAATAAAAAACAATAAAGAAGAAACAAAAGCTATCAAACAGATGGCTTTCCTCCCACGAGGCATTTTTTTCATAAAACTCGAGCGAGTTAAATTCGTAATGGCAGTGTGAAAGATTATGGCGGAAGCATGAAGATTGTATATACTTGTTGCAACCTATGTTTAAAAAGTTATTTATATCTATACCGGATACTATTATTAAAAAAAAATTAAAAGTTTGTTCGTTCGTTTGAAAAAATATTTTTATCCAGGAAACGGCTTTATTACCGCGGGACCATTACTATCCCGCAACTCTAAAATTACTGGACTGATTTAGATGAAATTGAATAAAATAGTAGATTCTGCAACGGGGTTATTTTTAATATATTTTTTCTCGGCTAATGGTTTTATTCTCGCGGGTTCACTGGTAAATATTAATCATTTGTGTGGTAGAACAATTTTTATGATGGTTACATAACTTTTTAGACATACACAACATAATCCTATGAATTTTTTTTTCGCGGTAACCGAATTTGCGAAGCTTGAATGAAAGAGTTTTTACGGTCGCTACTTCAACGCTAAGAGATACATGAATGTTTTCTATAGAAAAAATGTTGTTGAGCTTAAAAATGTATATGTATATTGAAGTCAGTATAAAATATGTATGTATCTTTTATATTTAAGCTACATTGTACACTTATACAAGATTGATAGGTAAATGTGCATCAATTGTTTTGATGCAAAATAAGAGCGAATTTACTTGCTAGTTATACGCTTATAATACTCATAGATGGTTTGACGATCATCATCATTGTAACCCACAATTGTTCTACAACTGGGCTCGGGTCTTCACTCACAATATGAGAGGTACAGGCCATATTCCACTACCCTGGCTAAGCGCGGAGCCGTGGACTCCACACACCTTTGAGAACTTTCCAGAAAACTCTCAGGAGCGCAGGTTTCCTACATACTTACATATAATATGAGAATCCACATATTCAACATTATATTTATAATAAGAATTCTAAAGTAATACGATGTTAACCAGGACAGATAGTAAAACATAAATGACATGAGGCAAATTATCCTGTAAAACAGAATAGGTATAAGGAACAAAAGGTATCAAACAAAGCCCATATATCCTATAAGTGCAAAAATTATTTGATTACCAGTTCATTTTGTAAAATTATTTAACACAATATTTATGTATAATATTCATTCTACAAAGTGATACGATGAACTAGGACAGATAGTAAAACATAAATCACACGAGGCAAATTATCCTGTAAAACAGAATAGCTATAGGGAACAAAAGCTATCAAACGGATGCCATATATCCTCTGAGAGTAAGTGCCGTGTAGTCACATGTTTATTTTGTAGTGCGAAGCGCGATGACTTGGAAGAGTTGGCGACAGATTTATAACTGCTATCGAGCTAAGACTCAGAAGATTTAAATGTTGTTGGAAATTTAAAGATTTTCAAGTTAAGTCGTTAATCTGAGGTTGTAATTTCTCAGCCTCTATCTACTGTTAAAGTCAAACTGAATCTTACAGTTAACTACTTTTTCTGGTCTGTTGGTTTCGTAGTGAACCTGACTGCTACATGAAAAGTCGTGGGTTCTATTCACACTCAAGACAAACTCCGAATAAACAGATGCCGCTTACCATCAGGACGAGTAGTGGCCAAACACAAATTTACAGACAATAAAAGATGTAAATTTAATACATTATTTCATAAATGCAATAAACGATTTTATTAATGGTTTCGATCCATTCATGGCCCACTACTGAGCACGAACACTCATACCGAGGAGGCCTAGAGCATACCTCCCCACGTTGCTCAAATGCGATTCCTATCTAATAATAACAACCAGGACTGTCAGTTACGTGTCCTACGAACCACAGGCTCATGAATTTCTTTCCTCTAGCGATCCACCCATCCTCCTACCAACCGCGTCTGTTATTCCTTAACTTTTTCAATCGAAACAAGCCACCGGGCTATGAACGCTTTTATATTTAAATTTAATATTACAAACTAAAGGTCCACTGAAAACCAAGACTGGGAATCTCGTTTCGGAGTTGGAAGCCTCCAATTACAGGTGCATCCGGTGGTCCCGCCTTGTTTCCGGTGCCCATTTGAACGCCGACATTGGCCGACACTCGCTTCCTTTACGGTACTGAGAAATACTTGAAATCAAACTCCGTGTATTTTATGCATACCATTATTTTTCCCTATATTTGATATTTATAATAGGCAACCAGAGAATTATTCGTTAAATGTGGCGCTAGACTCTTTTTTCTCTATATGTGATTCCAGACTGTAATCTATCCCTATGCCAAATATCACTTGAAGCCGTCCAGCAGTTTTTACGTTAAGGAGTAACAAACATCTATATATAGTACATCCGTGTCGTCCTGACAATCAGCGGCTGCTGGCTTGCCTCGGCCATTATGCTAAGTGCGTCCTGATAAAATACAGCATTTTTTTTCTTTTCTTCTAAACGTTTCGTTTTATTATATATTTTTTTACATTATTCATTTAAATGTGCCTATTTATTTTGACTCTTATTAATTTAAACTTAGTTTTTTACTATATTCTGATATTTGAATTTATTTTATAATTATTGCTGATAAAATTAAATATATTTTCTTTCTTTCTTATATTCATTCAACCTCACAAACTAACGCATTTATAATATTACTAGGACTAGCTGTGCCCCGGGACTTTTGTGCTTTAGAAGGCATGTAAAACCGTCGATCCCAGTGATTATCATTAGAGAGTAGTCGTTTAACAATATCGGAAGCCTTTGGACAGCATAAAAGCCTTAGGACGCTCGGGATGACCACTAAGCTAATAGAGCCAGAAGAGAGTTTTTGTGTACCTACTTATTACACGACTAAACCATCAAAAAATTAAAACAATGAACCCACTGTTTTAGGTTAAACTTTATATAGGATTAGATTCCATTATTTAAATCTTCCCTCGGCGTGATAGTAGCCAAGATCAATTCAAAATTAGAATAGGTAAGCAATGTTTCCGCTTGTTACCTCATCGGCTGCTTTAGAAAACTGAAATGAAGCATAAAATGAGGTTTCCCTTCCTTTGTTTCCAGCCGGGCTTAAGGAATACGAAATGTTGAGAGCGTATAATCAGCTCTATTTGCATTTTATTTAGTCCACCTCACAGTAGGTATGAATGCCAACGACATTGATGTTCGTAGAGCCATTGTAAAATAAAATAAAATTCTATGTTTACTGCAAAATATTTTCGTTTAATATTTGTTTACATAGGTTAATGAACAATGAAATCTTGTACATCTTCCGCGAGTCTTTTAAGTTTCTTTTGTCTCAAAAAGTTCTGCGAATTCATTGGACGTATAAAATATATATTTTTTTCTATCATCTTTTGAACCCATTATGGCCCAATATTTAGCACGGGTCTCTTCTTTGAATGAATAAGAAGGTTAAGGCCCTATTCCACCACGCTGGCCAAGTGCGGATTGGCAGACATCACATTTTGAGTTTTGCAAACTCCCCGGCATGCAGATTTCCTTACGGTGTTTTTCTTCACCGTTAAATCGAGTAACTTTAATTGCTTAAACGCACATAACTCCGAAAAGTTAGAAATGCGCGTCCTGGGTTTCGAACTCGGACCCCCTGAGTAGAAGACCGAATCCTTAACCATTAGGCTATCACCGCTTTTTTCATACTAATGTTATAAAGAGGTAAAATTGTATTGTTTGTTTGAGTCGAATATAAACAAATGGGCCGATCTTTTATCATTAGCTCTACATTATTCCTGATGGACATAGGCTATAAAATATTTTCAAGAACTTTAGGTGTCCATATGAGAATCTCGATAATGTAACTCGACCTGTGAAAAAAATCCTTTTATCGCGTACGCTGCGAAAATTATTGACAATAGAGCAATATGAATGTAAAACAGTTTTATAGAGAACATCAATCATCTTACACTTATGCCACCATAATCGTACCACCTATATGTATAATACATAATAAATACTGGTAACTGGGTCTTCCAAAGCGAAGTGAGGGCAGGTTATAGATTATAATATTCAGTTGTAAAAATTACAAAAATGACTCATTCTGGTATTCGGTCTAAATAAACGAATTATTAAATAATATACATACAGTTGGCGAAATGAATTGAATTTGAAAGACGAAAAATTTGTAATTATTTAAATAAACAAGACAAATTATCAAACAAATACACTGACATCTGTAACACATTATTTGTTGTTACTAGATGTTTACTTAAGTTGTTTAAAGGAACAAGTGCTAACAATTCAAAACATTTGTTACACAATGTTCCCAAGGATACAAAATACGTCACTTGTTGCAGGATGTAGTTGTTATATTTTGTTAATGGCGGCGGAACGTTAAACCAGCAAAGTCGAAGTCAAAGTTTAATTATTTCCATTGTAGAAACGTTCACTAACGAAAGTCGAAATAATTATAACAATATATAGTAAAATAATTATATTAATTACATATTATTATTATTATCTTTACTAATGTTATAAAAGCGATAGTAACTCTGTCTGTTGGCTTTAAACGTTTAAACTATTCAACCGATTTTGATGAATTTTAGTTCAGAAGTAGAATAGAACTTAGAAAAAACACTTGAAGGGGTTGAAATTTCTTCAGCAGCAGCGGGCGCGGTCGGTATGTGTCTGTCGGTAGGTGTCTGTCGGTAGGTGTCTATCGGCAGGTGTCTGTCGGTAGGTGTCTGTCGGTAAGATGTACGTATCTTTAACCACCTTCGAATACAGGAGCAGATTTTCAATTCGAATGTATTTTTATACTTTGTGATACTCTTTGACACTCACTTTAGTTTGTCAATTTCAATACTGCCCATGACAAAAGAAAGCTATGTCATGTTGAATTACGGTTGAATTTCAATCCCAGAATAAATGTCTAGTTCCTAAAAATGCGTATTTTAATGATTTTGGCGACGTTGATGACCTCATATTTTATTTGTTGATATTGTTTGATGTCGGGTTTTTTAAATAAATTTTTTTTATTATTCTATGTTCAGATGTTTGGATGTTAGTTATTTCTTCACGCGCTAACCTTTGAATGAATTAAGATGAAACACTAATAGACGACATCCAGGAAATGAACATAGGATAGATTTTATCCCGGTTGTAAGTTCCCCTGGGATGATTTTGACGTTTGGATTTCCTTCACGCGTTAAATGTTAAAAGGATTAAGACCGAAACTTTGCACACAAGTAGATCACGTCCCGAAAATGAACATAGCATTTCAATTTTATCGCGGTTGTAGGTACTCGTTGGATGATTTATACGTTTATATCTGAATGTTTGGATTTCCTTCACGAACTAACCATTAAACGGATTAAGATGAAACTTTAAACACAGATAGAGTTTGGTCTGGAAAAACACATTGTACATTTTATAAGCACATGATGCACAAAACCTAAATAAACTAATTATTATATAAAGATTACAATAGCTGTTAGTAGAAAACTAACTGCGAATGTGTACGCTATTACAAAAAACAACTTACCTTCGAAGACCCTTAAATTGAAATGTCATAGGAACATTTTGGGCATCTCGCCGGATTTACATAAATGGTTGGCAAATCCCCTGAAACAAATCGACGAATAACGGTTTCCCCATTTAATCAAAGCCTTGAAAATCACCTTGCTTAGCCCGACGGAGTGTTGGGTTAGATAAACTAAAATTTGTAGCATATATGTACGTACAATGTACGCAATTGTGCCTTAGAAAGCTTTCTAAATGACGTTGATTAGAGCTTTAATGTATAGCTTTTGTAATCAAGTAATTACAAGGAGGATGTCGTTTTTCCGTACGTTAAAAGCTATGAACAAATTATGTTATACTGAGTCTGAAGGTCATGTTATTCGAGCATATGTATGTTTGTATATCCATTTATTTGGGTCGTACAGTCCAAACGGCTGAACGGATTTTGACATATGAAGTGACGATGAATTCATCCGAATTGTGGTAGTGACATACGAGTAGTCTACAAACATTTTCAAATTGGCACCCGTAAATAATAAACAAGATTTATTAAAAATATTTAAAAACACAAGCTTTAATTATAGATCCATAATACAAAGAAACACAAAATTTAATAACTGTATTGTTAACCGTTGAGGAGTTCCCTTGTCTGGAGGCAATCCTAAACGTAGTATCAGGTCATGCTTATCAAAAAACTGCATTGTCATTAGGACGGAAGCCTTGTGCAAAATTTTGCCTCCATAGTGGAAGAGGAAGTGGGGCTGACCGGGCAAGATTTGACCGGTAACAAATAAATATACAATATGCAAATATGCTAACATACAAATATACACTGCAAGTTAAATAAAAGCTTGTAATTAAATGCAGACAAATTGAAAACATCCTTTTTTTTTTGAAGCCGGTTAAAAACAAAATATAATCAAATCAAAGGAACCTCCTTATTCGATGTCGAATAAATAATAAATTAATATCTCGAGACAACTAACAGACGGCCTTTTAATCCCAAACTAAGCATTAGCTTCTACTAAGGTGAACACACAACTGATATACATACACATATATTTTTAAATACGTACTTATGTATATAGATATTTTTATTACACGCAGACACAGAACAAACATTCGAGCTCATCACAGACAAGTTTGTTTTGGCTGGGGATCGAACCCACGATCTCCGGCTTCATAGTCAAGTTCACTAGTCACTAGACTACATAAAGTCTGAAAAATATGCGTTAAACAGAATACATTCGCAAAAAATTTCTTCAGCACCACACATTTCTACACCACACATTATCAACAGTGGCCACCCTTTGATGGCCGGTCTATTTTTAACCTTTCACAACCTTTCATAACCTTTCTGAACTGACATACCGATGATGTCTTCCAAAGCTTGCGGTACTTTCATATTTCCGCAACAATTTATATGCACTTTGAAGCATTCAAAAGGTGAAGTGTCTGGTTTTTTCAGCTGAAGAAACATCTTGATGACGTGGTTTATAGTTAATGAGGAGGGTCACGGAGAATATTACCTCCTCTTTAGAGGCCTCTCGGTATGAAAGCTTCCCACCTTATTGTTTGCCGGGATTACTTCCTTTTATCTTGGACCATGCATGGGTATGTCCCAACCCGTCATTCAACGCAAAACATGGCGATGTCAATTTTGGCCTTTAGAATCCTTGTAAAAGAGCGAGATTCAAAATTCTATGTTAAAGTTGAATCTTTATCTTGGGGCTATTGCTGACTGTTTGCATCAAGATACGAGTTCCAGACTAGTTTTATTTACCAACTTTTTCTAGACTACGTCTGGGTGAAACAGATTAAATCTCCTGTTTCATCCTCTTCACAGGGAATTTCGAAAACACTGGATTAAATATTTATTTATTTGTTATATAGTGCATAAATACATATTTTTATGTTTGTAACTTAGATAATGACGATATATAGTAATAATAAAAATGTAACGGGGTCAATTCTGTACATTAAGTTATTTTTTTTTAATTTGATTCAGGGCTATTTTATTGATATAGAGATCAAAACATTTTTTTTTATTTATTGTCTGTCTGTCTGTTCGAGCTTCACGGAAAAACCACTAGACAGATTTAGATGAAACTTGGCATAGTCATTGTTTAAAACCCAAGAATGGTTACAGAATATGTTTTATCCCAGAAAATGGCTTAGTTCCCACAGGATAACAGGTTGAGATTAGTATGGCAACTTCAAAACCAATGGACCAATTTAGATGAAATTTGGCATGTTTGTGCCTTATGTAATAAAACTGGTCTTAGTATACCTTTTATCCCAGAAAACTGCTTTGTTCCCGTGGGATAATAGATTAAAGTTAGTATGGCGAAGCTTCTTATCTGGTATATCTATTCTTCTCTAACTGTAGTTATCTTCTTCAAATATTTTTAAGCCTTATCAGAATCCTTCGGCTGGTTTAGAAACTCCTGATAATTGTATTCTATAAACCTCTCTAACAATTCGCACTGGAGCACCGTGGTGGAAGCCTCCACTAGCCTAGGCTCTGGGACTTTCCATTTACGTGGGACCGGAGTACAATAGTAAGTTGTTATTAGATAAAATCCCATCATTGTCCTTTTACATAACACTAGCCTTTCTCACGACTACGTCCGCGTGGTACAACCTCCCCCCAGTCAACATCATATCTAGTGCATGAAAACAAAGACACGCTTGTATCTTCAACTGTAACATAATTTCATACAAACCTTAATTCCGAATTAAAAGTTCGTTTCCAAAAAAAAGAAGCATATGTTTCTTCTAAATTTTTTCTCTCCCTCTGTACCAAGTCTCATCAAAATCGGTTCAGTAGTATAGCCGTAAAAAGGTAACAGACGAGATAGAGTTACTATCGCATTTATAATAATAATAAGGATAAAAAAACGTAATGCTTGAGATTATAAAATGTATAAAAGGGGAATTCTTCTTGCAATAATTTTCCGTGTACGTTTACCGTTTTTATCATAAGGCAATATACACTCTTTACTATTCAATTAATGCAACATCGAACAAATTCCATAGCATGCATGCATACGCAGGCTGCAAAATACACGTGGTTGGGTTTTAACATACAATTATTATTTTATAGGCATACTAATATTATAAAGAGGAAAAATTGTGTTGTTTGTTTCATGAATAGGATCCAAAACTATTGAGCTGATTTGA
>DWJZ01005038.1:0-14577 GCA_018249125.1 Asbolis capucinus
GTTTTGTATATACATAGCTTACCTTCTTTTATTGTGAATTTATATGTATTGTAATAAATATGTATATACGATTAATTCACATAGCTAATATTATACATATTGTCGTTGGTCTATATTGTGTCTATGACTTTGTAGCAATATCCTGAGTTAAATTCCTGCTCAGGACAAGCGCTGATCTGACAGATGAATATTTGTTCTTGGATTTTCTCTGTTATACATATGTGTTGGTCTTTCCACCCGCATCACAAGAAATCTTAATGCGAGTATGAGATAAGAGTTTATTTTTATATATATATATTACAATGTTCTGAAGTCTCGCAGCTCGATAAAAGAAATAAAGGATAATTATTGAATTACAATTTATTCTCAATACCGGTACAACCCGGTAAAAATACCAAAAATATGATCTCGAAACATCATAAACCGAAAAAATATACGCATAATTAGCCGCCGTACTGTTGATAACATGTCATCCGGTATCACACATCGCAATAACGAATGCGCCATTCTGAGCCGTTACTGGGAATCGCCATTGCTCGCTGATAAAAAACATAATATTGGCGCTCTCCCAGTGCGCTATTACAGTCACTTGGTGGACCCCTAGCGTGAGCGACAAGCTGTTTCTGAAGCGAAACACACACACACGCGCAATAAAATTGTGTTTAATAATACTTAAATTGTAATAAGTTATATAGCTAAAATTGTATAAAATATTTGTTATTTTCATATCTAAAAATTGTATGTTCGGAATGTGCTTAAACTGCTGCGACATAGGTTTTACTATTGCAGCTGTTTGCGATTAAAAAATTATGTATTATAATAAGGGTACTCACATGCTCATAGTTCAAAGACGTTACATGTATTTACTGAACTATTCAGCCGTGATCACGACCATACTAGGTCGTAAATTTACGTCCTAATTATGTGTTATAAGTACCTATTGGAATATGTGCAGGTCTGAGTTGACATAAGCTTAAAAATACAAAAATAATATTTCTTTGTATCATGTCTTCAGATATCTTTCTAATCATGTAAATAAAGTTTATTGAAGAATTGTACATTTCGAAGAAAATGAATTTATTAAAAAAATTCGCATCGCCTCTCGCTTCTCGCCCGCACTACACCAACTTCCCTAATATTTAAATCGAGTTCAGTCAAGTGTCGGTCGAATAACTGAAATTTTATTCATAGCAATCTACAGGCTTTTTCGTGAGCAATTTTCGTTGTTAACATAAATTAGGGAGTCCATTTACGTCCTTCCCGATGCCTAGTATTTCCATTCGGGGTACCGACCCCGGCATCCCTTAGTAGATTGGTTTTCGTAAGTATCGACACCTGTCAGTTTAGAACAACTTAAGATTGACTTATTTATTTCTTATTTCTTAGCAATTTTCACATTTTATGAGATTGTTTTAGGATTCAGTAGGATTTTTAGGGATGACGATTGGTTCTGTTTAGCCGTGACTACGCTTCAAACCTGCATGTGGAAAAATCATATGAAAACACACACATTTACGTTGATTTAGTACTGCCTCTCAAGCTGTTTTCTCGTGTTCTGAGTAGCCTACTAATATTATAATGCGAAGATTTGTGAGGTAGAATGGATGTTTGTTATTCATTCACGCAAAAAGTACTGAACGTATTTGAATGAAATTTGGCACAGAAATAGATTATAGCTTAGAATAATACATAGGGTATTATATATAGGGCCGCGGGCCTATACTTATTATAGTCAAAATACACGCATGACCAGAGGACAAATATTTACGAACAAATATGTGGAGTGGTCGGCTGTTTGTTTCGTGGAAATAAAGCTTTTGAAGAATTGGAATTTGCTTTTAGAGGTCTAGTTCTGGAGATAGGCCTCTCCTGTGCGTCCTCGGTGGTCCCGTGAACGGTCCTGAGCCTTCTGCATCCAGGGGGTGCACGCTGTTTACTTCAGGTTAACAACCTGGTCAGAAGGTTTACTTAATATTAGGAATAATAATACTAAATAATTGTCCCTTGCTTCGTCGTGATGGCTGACAATCGTTATGGGCTGATATGATGTTCATTCACTCCATCGATTATTCATTTTTAAAATTGCTTTAAAATAGTTACATCATATTCAATTCACGCATATAACCCCAGTCTTTAAACAAATACCTATTAATATACCTGCGGTACACCGTGCAGCCTCCGAGTACAACCGCATTTCACAAACTGGGCGTACCGCATAGAGAGGAAACACTCCTATTTTAAAAATCTACCTATTTTTTCTCGTTAATGCTTTTTTTTCTAAATAGCTACAAATAAGCAGAAAAGCTATATTGTTGAAGCGAAACCATCTTGAGGCGCGTTATTTGAGATGGAGAAGACAACTGGACTCGCGACGACATGTCATTGTCTGTATGTTACATATATTGTGTACAAAAGATTAATTATAAAGTACATATTTCCTACACGATAAGCTTCTATTCATGAAATTGATTTTTATTACAGCATTTTTAAGCTTGAAAAGGAATCCGAATTTCCTCTACTAAATTCCTAATTCGTTAAATATTAAATAAAGGAAAATTCGAAGAAAAATCGAGTCTCGATATAAAACCGTTAAAATTAAATATATTGGCGAAGGAATAAGGAAAAACGGAATTACTGTAATAACATTGGCGGGAAGTTTCTGATTTTTTCATTGGTTAGGAAATTGTAAGGGCCTCGAATAAAATGAAAAAGAATAGGTATTTTTGGTCTCATCGATGTTATATCTCTTTTATCAAAAGATCTATAACAGAAAGTCATGGTATATTACCGAAAGTAACTACGCCTGGCCTTCTGACGGTTAGCGACGATAACATTTTGATGATAAAACCGTATGTAATGTACTCGTATTACACATTTTTTTTATTACTTTCGTAAAAGTATTCGAGTAATCTTAAAATAAATCCTGTTATAATTAAGTTTTTCTGTGTGTAAGTTACGTTAATGCTTAAAGTGTTTAGCCAATTTTAATGAAATTGGTACAGAGATAGACTACTCGCATTTAAGAAGGAACAAACTTTTTATCCCGAAAAAAGTGTCATAGGGGGGACAACGTTCGCGGACATTTTTTAAATAATTTATATATATGTCGTTATGGAGGAGGACGAGTTGTCGGTTGACCTGGTTGTAACTGATCACCGCCGCCCATAAACATTAGCAATACCAGGATGGGGTGGCACTAACGCGTTGCCTGACCGAAAAGCAGAGGATGACTTAAAAACACGGAGAAATAGACGAGAACTGACTCAAGCCCGCAGCCGGAACACGACAAATCGTTTGGCAGCTGAGTCAAGCAAGAGGGTCAGATAGGCTTCACAGAAAGTCCTTTCACTCGTCCTACTACCAAGCAGATTTCGGTCACCTCTCACGACACCCTGATCTCGCAACACGGGTTTGAATTCTCTAAACCGTCCCAACACTAAAAAATACAGTACCATATCCCATTAAAGTGTAGTCATGAAAGAGGCGGCGAGATACGCCCCATTCATGCACGTCGCGACATTAAACTGGTGCAACTGAACATAATACGGCTATCCGTCATTTTTATGACACGGATACATTACGAGCCTTGTTTTTATTGTCGCACTCGTCTCGGAGTTGTGTTGTTTTGCGACACTTCAACCTGTAATTATGTCTTGTACGTGAACTTTCCTTGGATGAATGTTTAACGGGATAAAAGAGAAAGAGAACATTGGATGAATGTTCTCCTTCTGTTTTATCCCGCACTCGTGCCTGAGTTGGGGTGTTAAATCCGTTTTGTCTTCTTTCAGTACTACGTTGGTCTTTGTTTTAGTTAGTAGTAAACCCATAACTGATCTATTGCTGGGATCTGCACTTATAATCAATTCTTAGTAGCATTTATGGTCTAGTAATGGCTGTTGTGTTTACGGTTAATAGTGTACAAATAAAATGTGCAAGAAAATATATTAGGTTGGGAAAAATAAATAATTACTGCTGCTCATATTTGTCCCACTACTGGGCTTGGGTGTCTACTCAATGGCGAGGGTCACAAGCCTTAGTCCACCACGCTGGTAAAATGCGGATTAGGTTTCACCCGCCTTTTAGTACTTTAGGGAAAACTTTCGGGAGGGCAGGTTTCCTCACAATGTTTTCTTTACCGTGTAGCTAGTGATAAACCAATTATGATATGCACTTCAACTGTGAAAATAAGAGAAGAAATAAATTTGAACCAAGAATCTCCCGTTCCAGAAACTTTAAAACAATTAGAATATATGTATATTATTTATATATGTTTTATTGTTAGCTTATATATAGACAGGACAAATAACATAAAAACGGGTAAAACCTTGTGCTTTAAAGTGTAAAGGTAAAACGGAAAAATTGTAATTTAGATCTCCTTCTGATGAAACAGAGAAATCTTTTTACGCTAACAAATCCCTTTGTAGCTACAATCAAAGTCTATTAATTCTGAACTATGACTATTCTAAAAAGAAGATCAAGACGATAGCAAAAAAATAATTTATGAATAAAATACATGTTTAACATATTAAAAAAGAATTTTAGATTCTTCCTCTGAAGAGATCAAAGTGTGTATTAAATTGGTGTATTTAAAAAATGTGACCATTTTCACCAAAACTCCAAGACATGATATTCCTGAGCATGATTCTGAAAAGTTTTTTTTGCATACTCATCTTAAACCGGAGTCGGAGAGAAGATATAAGAGTGGAAAAATGAACGTGAAAATTTTAATGGCATCGCGGAGACGTGAGCTTTAGGGGTTGGTCTTGACTCCCTAATAACATTTTAATAATAAACTGGTGGCTCGCACGGAACAATGAGAAAATTGTGTGCTTGGTGCAAGGGATAAGCAAGTGCTGACAGAATATTTAGATTCGTTTTATTAGAACTATTCTTTTTTGTAGGTATGACTTTAAAAAAAAGAAAGAGGTTCTCAATTAAGCTTTTGTTATATGCACATATTATATACATATGAGTTTTCAATATGTGTATTTATGTTGATGATTGTTTTTATATTCCAAAGGCATTAAAACTCGTGTAATCTTATTTAAATATATTTTTTTACATATTATAAGTTATTGCTTTACTACAGTCCCACCTCATGGTAAGTGGCGATGTAGTCTTGGATGGTAAATGGCATTAACTTAGAAAAAGCCTATTCACTCTTGTCTTGAAGATGCCTACATTATATATACTTCAGCGGAATCACAGACGCTAGCAATTTATTCCAATTTGAGCGAGATCTGACCGATAGCTTTTGAGTAAATTTATTTCATTGATTTTATAAAATCACAGTTGTTTTTATTTAATTGACTTTGTGTGATGTACTCATTCTTTATTACTTGTCAATGTAATCTGAAGTCGGGTTTTTTAAATTAATAGTAAATTATTTGTTAACTTTATGGTAATAACAATCTTTGTCAATATAATAAAGGAATAATTTATAATAAGGATTTATTCATTAGTCTATATGTGACGGTAACCACTTAATATCATAATTATCTTATTTTTGTTTTATTAACATCAGAGAACTTTTATACGTTGCCATTATATTAGTATGCAATCTAGTGAATGTACTGGTTACACAATTCGGGTTGACCTTGCGTTAGCGAAGACTGTCCACAGAATAAAGCAATCACGTATACAGATCGAATATTAAAAGCTCGATAACATCGAACCTCTTTTAAATTGAGCCGTCACCTGCGGGAGTAACGCAAAGATTTATTGTGGATTCTCGGGACCACAAATCAAGCGCCGTCCGAATTTGTGAAAATTGCACGCCATTCGTGCAGTTTTTGTTGGGACGTTATCTCATGGAAATTCGTGCGCCAACCGCAATAATTGCCAATTCCTGTCGCATGAAGCTACGTAATTGCGTTAGCTAATTCAGATTCAAACGAGAAATGTTCTGTATTTTTGGACATTTCCTGTCCTGTGATCGCGTTATCTATAACGTACTGTGTGTCACTTCCGTTAACTATTCATAATTTTGATCTACAAACGTGAAGCTTATTGAAAATAATGATCTTTGCACGATAATCCCAAGAATAAGAGTGATTTTCAGAGATTTACAATTTTGTCAAAAATCTCTCATAAATAAGGAATATACGAGATTTTTAGAGTTACGAGGAAAAGATGGATGTATAAAATATAAAAGCATAATTCTTTCAACTTCACTGTAAAGAAACCAAACATACCAAGGGTGTTGTATTAAAAATAAACAAGAAATATGGTGGAAGTATACGACATTGATAAATGAATTATAAGGTATATGGAACACTTTCAAAGAGCAACTCCTTTATCAAGTAATTGAATGCTAACGAACCGGGTTTCACCTCTCCATTTACACTACAAGAGGCCGGAGCTAAGTCTCAATTACTGAAATGAGAAAAACTAGCAAAGAAAAAATGTCCCTGCAAGCTCATGGAGCATTTTAGAAATTGCAGATAGAAATGTTGAAAGCGATGAAAAGATATGCAAATGAAATGAAAAACATCTCCCTGCAACGCTTTCTAGCAATTTGTAATCCAACACAGTGGGTTGCGGATTTTATAACTGAAACTTCTTTTCTTAATTTAAATCGACTTTCCAGATGATTTCACTTTAAAACAATGCAGATAGAAATACGACATGAGATAAATTTCACAGCAGTAGATGCTTTGAATTGAATTTTATTACTCGTTTATGATTCCGTGACTTTATAGAAAGTCCTCAAGCTTCAAAAGATTATAATACATGTCTTTATCTTTATATGAAATCTTCAATTCTATAACACTACAAATTTAATTTAGTATAGGTTTTAATTTTTTATGTATGTTTGTTACATTTGAATCGATCACAGCATTTTATTTTATATAATTTGTTTCCTTTCGTTTTCTATTAACAAAGGCTGCTGTTACGTCACTAAGCTGGGTAGAAGTTAACATCACAACAGAACTCTTAAATTGAGATTATCAGTCGTTGACTTCATGACACATTGACATATTTTAATCACGACTCGATATTTGATTGACCTGAAAATCCAACTTCTTGACCTTCTTGACACACTTCGGTTCATTGGCGGTTTATTAATGAGCTACTTATTTCCACTCAATATGGAACTTTCAAGAGTTCTGAAGCTAACAGATCTGGATCATCGAGACCATGTTTGCAGCTGACGTTTAAGTAATCCCTTTATTTAGGTTAAAGATGAACTTGATAACATTTTATTTTTATAACGACCGAAAAAACTGATATTGAATCAGTATATGGGTCTATAGAAGAGTATTTATTTGAAGATATACTTGTTAATTTATATCGAAAATAAAACCAGGCAATGTTAATTGGATCGAACTTTTTACGGCTCTTTGTCTACATCGAGTTTGACACAATTGTTTTCGAGAAGACTGAAGATAGTAGAATCTTCGTATTCCACCAATATCCAATTTCCTGTTTAAACAATTACCTACATTAGGGACGTGTCGAGTTACATTTCAGCCTCTCTGGAGCACGCGCCTGACTGATCCTATTTGTCGAGGATTACCGCAAGTGATGCTTTTACCCGGTAATTCTCGAGTGTACCGATTATATAGCTGCTAATGAAGATCGAATAGACGAATTAGGTTCGCAACGGTTTCTGTCAGTTCTAAATGATTGACTAAGTTAGGTAACTGGAGAAAAATTGATAGTGACAGGTTTCGGAGGGCATATTATGATAACGGTGTTAAGTGCTATCAGGTAGTACTTATTATAATATTTTGATATCGAGCAAGGGAATTTTATCATATTTTTTATGTTTTTCGAACATAGCCGGACCTCAAGCACAATTTGATTGTTAGACAGTAAGAAATCTCTTCTCGCTAAATATCGCCTCTTGTTTGTGTCATCATTGTAACATATAACTGCCTCACTACTGAGCTCGGATTTCCTCAAACCAAGTGAGGGGAACAGACCATAGTTCACCACGCAGGCCAAGTGCGGATTGGACTTGTTTGTGTAACTTGGAAATAACAGTAAGTAAATGAATTAATGTGGCGAGGTCAACAAATATGGAAATTTTAAGGTTTGTATCGTTTGTGGGTCAACGAATCCATTAATAATGGTTTAAGTTTCAGAAAAAAATATAGTTTATGTAATTTAAGAAAACATTAAAAAGTAACTTTGTGTAAGTAGAAACAGATTTTCTTAACATAAACAGGTTTGGCAACCTATAATCTGTTGCCTATATGCCAACGCATATAACCCTGGGTCAATATCCAGGACTGTGCTTGCAATATTTCACTTAGAGTCACAAAAATTACTCTAATCTTCTCCATTTGGGTTGAGGTTAGGTGTCTATTTCATTTTGTAATATATTTTTCGATAGGTCTTAGGTCCTTAGGTCTAGTGGTTAGTGAACCTGACTACGCTCCGTGCACGCTACGTGGGTTCGATTCTCACCCAGGTCAAACTTTTCTGTGATGAGCAGGAATGTTTGTTCTGTGTTTCTGGGTGTAAATATCTATATAAGTATGTATATAAAAATATATATGTATGTTTATCACTTGTCTGATCACCATAGTACAAGCAAACGCTTAGTTTGATATCAGATGGCCGTGTGTGAGTTGTCCAAAGATATTTATTAAAAAAATATTTATTATTTATTTTACGCAAGATGCCGCTTAACGTCTCACTAGGTGCCTTAGCTATGAATGTTTCATAACGAAATAGACTATAACGTTGAGCCATCGAGCGATGGAGAGCTTCACATGCTCGGTGAGCTCATACTCGTAGCTGTAGCTGGCCGGAGAGTAAACAGTGCACTGGATACGCAGCCAAGTATTAACAAAGCCGCTTCTAATTGAGGAAGTTTAGTAATAATGAACGATCGAACGGAGCATGGATTGATTTTCATGGCGGAATTGTTCGTTTGAGTAACTTGGGTAGAAATTCTGGTTTGATTAGCATAGGACGGAATAGGTTCTTTTGAATCGGTAACAGGCAGACATATGTATATGCGTACATTGTTAATGAGAAACTTATTTTGACTTGCATGTTTGTTAATGGTTAGTGAACCTGATTAGTAAGCTAGAGTTTGTGGGTTCGATCCCACCCAGATCAATATATACAGATATATATTTATTTATTCAAAATTTTAATTATGAAGTGATATAGTCAGCATCACCGCTTACCATCAAGTAAAAAAGTGGCATCGATGTCAAGCATTAACTTATATAAGGTAAAAAAAATGTTCGGCGACGTTTTGTATGTGTGTATGGGAGTGTATATATAAACAATAATAAATAAATAAATATCTTTGGACAACTCCCACACGGCCATCTGACCCTAAACTAAGCGTTAGCTTGTACTATGGTAATCAAATAACTGATAAACATACATATATATTTTTAAATACGTATACGTAGGTTTTTACATGCTCGTATGTTGTATGTGTTGTCTGTGTAATTAAGTTTCTGTATGTGTTGATTTATTTATTGGCTATTACTATGAAGGTGGTTCTTAGATGGTGTTTAATAAGATTTTTAATTTTGTGGACGAATTTATGTTTCTTATGCTTTTTGGTTATTGTCTATTCCAGTTCCTTCGTGATTAAGATGAATGGAGATAAAAGATGGATGAAATCATTTTGTATCCTGTACTTTTTGTGGTTTTTTTACTTCTTAATGTGAAATTTATGAAACGCCAACTTTGAACTTCATTGTTAGATCAGGGAACTATTTTAAGGTACGTGCTTTCGAAAGTATAGTAAAGTGTGAATTACTTTAGGTTCAGCATAAAATTGATAGGTGATGTCAAATTAAAATTTATTATTTGAAGTGATTTTTACAGAAAATTTGGATATCTAATAGTGAAACTATACTCAGTGCAAATTCGATCTGTCAAGTTGTCAATTTTGTATATTAAAAAATCCAGATCAAATTTGCACCAAGCACCATAATACGGTGAAGTAAACCAATTTGAAGAAACCAGAGAGTTCTCCATAAAAATCTAATATTCTTTTAAGTTCACCGCTCCACATTTGAACAGCATGGTGCACTATATCTTGTACCACTCACAATGCGAGTGGAGGCGTGAGCCCACTATTGGGACAATTACGGGTTGCAATTAAGGTCATAACAATGTATTTATTTATTATATCACTTACATACTATAACACCGGACAATATCATTATTAAAATTTCACTATGTTTATAAATCTAAGTGTTAGTATAATTATAAGTGACGACAGCGTGTAAAGCAACAAAAGAATCACATTCCACATTTACTACTATTCAATTAAATTACAATTACAAAATTACGTTACATATCGTTACATTACAAATTAAATATATTCAAACCAGTAGAATTATAATGTCAATGAAAAGATGAGCTTATATGGTAATGTATCTATAATTGCTCTAATATAATAACAGTTAACTACAATGACATAATGAGAATGTAGAAGGCGCCCTCAATCCAATTTTTCCTCCACACTCGGCAATGGCACTAATAAGTTAGAACCAGTAATAACGAGCTAATCCGTCTCCTTATTATATTTCCCAGGAGCTAATTCCGTATTTTGAAAGCTTAGATAATACCCGAGTAAATGTTTAGCAGATTTATCTTCCCATTGCACGCCTCTAAGCCCGAATTCATTACTAAAACGATTAACAGCTGACGCGGTGCCTCCTGCTTAACTCATCTGTTCCTTCTGAACGCTCCTGAATGACTTTCCTATCTACTTTGTTAAGTTATCCCTCTTTGTCGCTTTCAGTTCATGTTACAAAGTTTCTGGAGTCTTTTCACATCTAAATACTGTTAGTAAATTATAATTCTTCCTATAATGTGCTGGGTTTCGATTCGGGGAGATGTACGGTTAAATATGTTTAGAGCGCAGTAAAGTAATTTTGATAGTCTTGTAGCCAAGTTGTTAGTGAACCTGGCTGCAAAGTTCTAGGTACGATTCTAGATCGGGGCAAACAGTAATGTGAGAAATAAATGGTTTTTTTGAGCTATTGGTGTTATTTGTGCTGTCCAAGCCATCAGCAGTTGCATGGAACCCTAAAGGAACTAAGAATTTTTCATTTACATTGTTAATGATTGTTGATCAGAGAACCTGTTCTCGGTTTATTAAATTATAATAAAATATGTTTATTCTATGACACAATAGGATCAAGGACTTAGGTCATGCTGACAAGAAGCCGTGGTCTCATGCAGCACTGATTTTTTGCCGCTCCTATATGAGGTTGTTATGAGGGAATTGCGAGGACTCCCCGATAGCCTGATTCTACCTTAAAATACTCGAAGTAAGGTCTATGACATGAAAATATGCCTAAAAGAAGTAGAAAATGATTTATTGCAAAACACACAGCTGAAACCTTGTTATGTATTCAATACGACAATAATCTGAAAATTTTTCAAAAGTATTTTATAGGCAAAGAAATTGTAGATTCAAGTGCAATATTTGTAAATGGATCCCGCCCGAATCCCCCGGGGTTGTTTACACAAGTTGCGATCCATTCTGGTATGTGCCAACCGCAGCCTCAATTCAGATGGCGCTATATTTATACAATATACACTTGGGCCTCTTTATTTATACTGAAACTTAATTCTACGAGCATGTCAAATTTTACAATTATAAATTCTAGGAACGACTCAAAATCCACGACATTTGAGGCAGAGAAAGAAATAAGGGTAGTAGTATTTTGCAAAAGCAACCAGAATCAATAACGACAAGAAGTTGGTGGGATTGTAGTCAAGCATTACGCAAGTCAGCGTAGTCAAGCACAACATACAGCTTCAGGAATATGATAGAAGAAGAATGGAAAGAAGGATGACTTAACGACGGGAAGAAAAAGAGGATAATTGGGAGAGTTACCCAACAATAATGGTGCAAGAAAAGTGCCGTCCGTGGACAATAGCAACAGTATACTTGGTGCAAATCGATCTGGATTTTTTTCCATATAAACTTGTCAATTTAGTATGGGAAAAGATTCCACATCGAATTTGCACCCAGTATAGGCTGGGGTATCACTAGTGTCTTGCCTGTTATTAAGTGAGTTATATAGCCTGCAGTCGGGAGGTGCAACGAAACCCAAAACTGACTTAAACATAATTTATTTATATTTAAATAACTACATTTCTATAAAATGGTGATAATTGCTCGAAGTTTGATACAAAAGTACCGTGAAAATTTGCATAAGGTGGGAAAGTAGCGAATTACAGTATTAATGCGGTGCGATGCATTTCCTAGTAAAGGGCCGTACTGCGTACAGAGTCGTATTTGAATATCTATAACAAGTGATAGACCTAAACGTGCGGGGAAAACAAAGCTCCTGGCATTACAACGCTGATGCATGCGGGGTAAATAAAAACAACCATATACCGCTTCATCGTATAACGATCGTAACATACTGCTTCAGTACTGGTGATAAAAAAGGAATGAGATGGAGAACGACTAAACTATGGTGGAAAAGAAGAAGAGGAATTGCAATGAAATTAAAACCGTTTATTTCGTCTCAGGAACTAATAGCACTGTTAGGAGAACTGTCTCTCAAGCCACAGCTTGGCTGACTATGACTGACTCGAGATAACGTATACAACAGATATCACAAAAAGACAGTTCATTTCATCATCTCATACTAAATAAGGCTGACATCATTGGTTATTGCAAGGACACACCGCCATTAGACGATCACAGACATGAAGTTTGCAAATGAGTGCATTAACCCCTATAGACGGGGTAACACGGAACACTCGATGTTCTAGTGGCGAAGATTCAATACTGTCACGTTTTTGAGAACCAATTACTAGCGCTGACAAAAGCTAGGCAGTAGCTTGTATGCCGAGTCAGGAGGCCACGTCGAGTGCATTTCTGCTACGATGAAAGAACCGTCTATTATGGTGAAATAGTATACACTTTTAAAAGTGTATATCTCTTTTATATTTGGCTGATTTAGGGGTAAAATGTAACAAACCCCAGGTAGTATCTTTTTATATAGTTATGCTTTCGTTTAAGTTTTACTTTTATGTAACTTAAACATACGATGGGAATTAATGTCCATGTTTAAGGACTTATGAGTAAATTATTTCATACTGACCTGGTATTTCATACCGTCTTATCCTTGACTTAAGGGCGAAATTCTGTCTGTCTGTTGCCTTTTTACGCCTTAACTACTGAAACGATTTAGATGAAACTTGGTACACAGGTAGAATAAAACTTGAGTAAAACATATGGTATTTAGGATTCTCATTTTCATGAAAACAGGCTTACAGAGCTTGAAATTGGGAATGAAATTTCAATTATCTAACATATAAGCATAATACTTTATTCATACACTGGTGTTAAGAGAGAAGAGAGTTCAAGAGTAAGGGAAGACGACCACGCTGGCCAACTGCGGATTGGTGCACTTCACCTTTGAGAACAATATGGAAAACTGTCAAAAGTGCAGATTTCCTCACGATGTTTTCCTTCACCGTAGCATGTGATAATAACTTCTGATACGCACATAACTTTGAAAATTGAAAGGTGCGCGCAGGACTTGACCCCGCACCTCGCGAAGACCAACCTAACCACTAGGCTACCACCGCTGGTTTGAACATATTGGTTGCTTTCTACTAACATTATTATATTAATTTTTATTTAACTTTGATCATTCCAATCCAATGCAAGCATATTTTTAGTTTTTAGACTTAGTATTTTGCAATAACGAAACCTCGTTATTCTAAAATAAACCAACTGAGAGATCTTCTCGCCAATCCACTATTCCCTTTCAGGATTGCTGCGATTCGATATTTCTGAACGAAAACTAATATTGGCTGTGCATCTTGAATATTTGAATATTAATTTACCCTCTATAAAATGGTTTATTCATTTTATTTTAAGCTGTAAATGCGGATGAATTTAATTTTTATTGATGAGGAAATAATTTCGTTTTACTCTTAGAATATTACGTATTCAGGAAAATTGCGATAAAGAACATATTCTTTTACATATAACTTAATATTAAATCTTTATTAAAAACCGCCTTTATGTCTCTGTCGGTATATAGATATATTTTATTAGGTTTACATACGTAAGGAGATTATAGGGGTAGTGTGTACGTATAAATAATTACTATAAATTATTATGGTGTATATTTGTATTCACAATAATTCAAATGAAATGAAAATTATTCATTTCGTCTTAGGAACCAATAGCCCAGTTAACGAAAGTCAAAAGTTGAGAATAAAGTGTCCCTAAATCAATTAATATATTAATAACAAAAAAAGTAAAAAAAATTACCTATCCATCATAGTCCTTATAAAAACACAAACTTAAGTCTAAGTAATTTTAATAGATAACTGGGTTTTTTCCCTCGACTACTTCCGCGTGGTACAACCTCCCGTTTCCCTCCCCTTCCCATTGTAAACATCACCTGGTAAAGTTTTAACAAAGCGGAGATCTCCCGCCAGGCGATTGCCTGGGGAGCGGCCGAGCTCCGACAGTTGTTAGACGAAACTTGTATATATGCTAAGCTAACGACACAGAAAACTCCGATAGCGTGATTCAGGTTTTGTCGTGATGTCACCGTATGACGTGTTGTACGATGTCGCCACACAGGCACCATACTGCCCCCCCCC
>DWJZ01005039.1:0-14577 GCA_018249125.1 Asbolis capucinus
TTGTATATTAGTATGTTAGTATATTTGTTTGTTACGGGTCAAATCTTGCAAGCTTAATTAGACCCACTTCCTCTTACCGGCCGGCCTTTCCTCACCTTACAGGCCGGTTGGTCTAGTGTTTAGTGAACCTGACTGCTGCGCCGAAGGTCGTGGGTTCGATTCCCACCTAGGTCTGACTTTTTTGTCATGAGCATTTGTTTTGTGTGTAAATATATATTTAGGATTGTCTTTAAAAATACATACATATATGTATATGTTTATCACTTGTTTAAATACCATGGTACACGCTAGTGCTGGGTTCAGATGACCGTGTGTGAGTTATCCAAATATATTCATTTATCTTTTTTCATTCCTTCTCGCTCGTACAGACTAGTACACCAAGCGACGCTAAATATCATATTTTATCACTTGATTAATGTATGAAAAGTTGTAAAATGTATGTTGTTTCCGATCAGGTATATTCTGCTACAAGAGCTCCGTGGCCATATCTTCAAACAAAGTGACAATCTCCGTACCGTGATGTCTCACCACAAATTACGCTAATCGTGGAAACCTTGTGGAAAGTCGCCTGCTAAGTGTCGTCAGTGCGCTTTTTCACTACAATTAAGTGTTTACAACTAATTGCGTCGCAGCCGAGATAATGTAATTACACATAGAGCTTGTCTATCTATATTATACTAGTTTCCACCCGCGGCTACGCCCGCTGTAACTACGTCGATAAGAATATTTTTTCCAGACTATAATCTATCGCTGTGCAAAATTTCATCCAAATCGGTTCAGCAGCTTCTGCGTGAAGGAGTAACAACTATCCATCCTATCTATCCATTCATCGGCCCAAACTTTTTCAATTATAATATTGGTAAGATTGAGGACATGGTATGGCTTCCATACAGCCAACATACCCCAGATACAAGAAAAACACAGTAACTACGACGAACGGTTGACAGGAGAAGCATTGGAAAGAGAATTACGATAAGAGAGGCAGAAAGAAGTCGATACGATATCGCTCAGATTTTTGAATTGAGAATCGACCGGCTGCATGTGTGTATGAGTGTGTAAACGTGTATTTACTAGATCTTACACAATACAACATACAGCTATACCGATGAGAGCTATCTGAAAATTACCATAAATATATCTATGGCTATTCCGGATAAGTTAGTAGTGGTAGCCTATGGAAGCCCGACGGGCCAGCCCGCTGGCCGCTCCAACCCTCTCTGTGGAGAGGAGATAGAGAGCGAGCCGTGGCTTTTTAACATTATTATACTATCTATCCCATTCTATCTCCAAGAAAGTGTAGACAGAAGAACAAAAATGGTTATATAAGTTACCATTTCAACCAATAAAAACAGAACCGCAGAAATATACTGATTTATATACACTATGCTGGGTAGTAGTTGGGTAAATTCATTTGGTATTTAGAAAATTTTATATATAAGAAATATGACTATAATTATCACCATAATATTAATATCATCGCAAAGTGAGTTGATACAGGGAGGCCAACCCATGTTTTGGGATTTTTATATACTCCGAAGGCCTCCGACATGGCTTACCGATCGCTGTCTAACGATAGCAACCAGGACGGCTATACGTGACCATGGATCCTGGAAATGTTCATGAAATCTTTGCCAATAGCAGTCACCCATTCTGCTACCCGAACCCGTTGTCGGTGAGGCTACGAGCTATTCATGAGATACAAAAGGACAATAATATATATAGGATATAAGAAAGTAAGCAGGTACAAAATTCAGAACTAACTTCGTCAAATTTCAGACAAGCACGATGAAGACTTCAGTGACTTCCAAATAAAGGTACCTAAGACCTTTGTCTCATCCGCTATTCAGCAGTTTGTGTTACGAACAAAGGTGGAAGAAAGTTGGCGTAAACTCAATGGAAGCCGCTCTCCCACACGCCAAATAGTGCGTGGAACTAAACGCCGAGAATGAATGGATGGCGTATTATTTATTAATGGTAATATTACATGTCTGAGCACGCACGAATTATTCCGACCTTCTAAGTAGTATGGGAGTGCGACGGAGCGTGTGGGTGTAATTCATTCCGAACTCTTTCATAACTCTGCGGGTGTGGGATTGGGTTAAGGCTTGTAATCTTGAAAATACTGATGATTTCAGCTGGAAAAGAAATTCAATGTTGACTCCTGGTCCTCTAAAAAGACAATTACCAAGGAAAAGTTTAGGTTTCAAAACGTATAAGTATCGCACCTGGCAGTCACGCCATCTAGTCTCTGGCTAAAGGCAATTTATGCGAGTCTTTTCTGCCTTTGCAAAGATCAAAGCAGATAGCAACCTGGCCCACAACGCAAAAGAGAAAGCTGACATACATATAAGGCACAACTCAGCTCAACAGGCTTTTACGTCAATTTCAGCTTTTGATACTATTTTGTTCCAAACCATTTTTCTCCATTACCACCTGGACACCTAAGAGTTTATTTTACATTCATTTTCTACTATGTACTTATGGACCGGATTTTCTGAATCGGAATCCCTTTAAAGCAATACTATGGGGACCTTCGTAACGCCGGTGCAGCTTCCTTTTTAACCAGCAGTTGGTGATGCCCATATTGCTGTGGCTTGTTGTTAATGTTGACATCTCGCCAGTGCGAACGACACGGTTCGCCTCGTCTTTTATCACCCATACCGCGAAGGACTGGAATAAGTTGCCCGCGTCGGTGTTTCCGTTTATTTCCAATGTAAATGTTACAAGTTCAGAGTGAATAGGCATCTACTAAATTAGTGCGTGACCATCAAAGACTTCATCGCTACTTACCAACAGGTTGGAGCGTAGTCAAGCGCTAACTTATTTATGGTAAAAAAATGTCCAAGAGCAGCGGTAATCACATACATACCGGAGAATTAATAATATTTCTATGATTCCCTAATTGACTTTAATAATATATTGTGTAGGTACTTTGCGTCATTATTTGTACAAGTATAATCGGCCCAGTCGTTTCAAAGTTATATAACCAATAATACGTATGTATCACTTTAGGATTTATTCGATTTACAAATCGCTTTGCCTTTCAAGTTAATCCTGGATTTGATCAAGGCTTTGTATTTCGATTTAAATGAGTCGTTTCATCTCGTTTCACAAGTAACAAATCTGTAACCGACTTCAAACAAAATACCTGTAATTGTATCTGAGGAGCAATTATGTTTGTATTATTAAACTTGTATTATAACTGAAATATCTATTTGTATATTTCAGTCCTCGCCTATTTATAGAAGTAAGGATATTCAATGATATTGTTGTGAACGATAAATGTATTTCCTAAACAAAATAAGATTAAAGACAGTAACGTTCACAAGTGTAGTACCTATATGAATACTTAAACGAATTTTGAAAATCGATTTGATATGAAAGTGAATATTGCTTTGGTGTAAAGAAACAGTGCTCTCAACAATTTCCATGTTATAACAATGGGTCACCGTGGGTTTATGAACACGACACTGATGATGTAAAGACCACGCACCTGCGCACTCACAAACACACACACGCGCATACGTATGCCAAAGTACAGTTCACAGGTTAGTTAAGGCGCCAGTCTTCCAAAAAAAAACAGTTTTGAGATTTTTCTTAGGCAGAAATGAGAATTATGTATATAAAAATAAAATTCACTGTAAACCGTGTGTAGGGTAAATAAACATACAACTTTTGGATTTTATATATTATTTTGAAAGATTGATACGGTAATTTTAAGTATCATTACATTAATGACGAATAGGATTTATTAGTAATAGGTTTAGTAATGTGATGTCTTAGATGATGGAGGAGGCTGTGAGTAATGGAGCGTGAATGTGATATATCTCAGCACAGAGGGCTCTACTCTAACATATCGTATCGACGCTAAATTATACGAGTACATCGCTTAGCCCACCGCACGACGCGTATCGTCGAAACGTACGGATTATGATGAACGAAAATTTGTTTTAACACGAAATAATAGTATTTATAATACATTGATAGGAAATAAAATTCATATTATTATTATAAATGTGAAAGTGTGCCGGATTGACGTATTTTTGAAGTTATACTTCTTTAGGCGCGTTGTGTTAAATTGATGGGAGTGGAATTTTAAGATGGGCGCATATTATTAACATGATGAAGTTGTCCACTAGCCGCTCATTAAAGCTCGAAATAATACTACCAACAAAATAGAAACAGAACCTCTGTTAGTCGTGCATGTTGGCACACTCGTCGCACCTGATCACTTTTTTCACATATTGATGTGGAGATAGTCGATGGTCTGGAGTGTGACATGGGCTACTTTCTATCAACTTTGGTACGCCGCGGGCGGACCCTAGCTGATAATACAATTGTTTGCCTCTCCTCTACAGACTCAGCTCACTGTTGCTTAACTTGGTTGATCACCTAAGATTAACAAAACCATTTAAATGAACAATTCATATTTAACAATAACCTATCTATTGTAAAAACAAAACCTAATTATTCTTCAAAAGAATACTATTCCCTTGTTCTAGCAGATAGAGTTAATTAACAAGGTTTATTAAAAATATTTAAAAACACAATCTTACATAATACAAAGAAACACAAAATTTCATAACAGTATTTCCTAACAGTATTTTATACAGTTAACTGTTGAGGAGTTGCTTTGCCTGAAGCCAATCCTGAACGTAGTATCAGCTCATGCTTATCACTAAAGCGCATTGACATCGAACCTGAAGCAGTAGGCAAAATTAGAGTTCCGCAGTGTAAGACGAAGAAGTGGGTCTAATTAAACTTGCATGATGTGACCCGTAACAAATAAATATACTAACATACAATTATACAAACATACACTGCTATTTAAAGCCTGTAATAAATTAATGAGTCAACGTATAACATAGCAACTTATATTATCTGCGAAGTTATTTCAGTAATAACGGGCAAACAAGTTCGCTTAAAGTTAGCATCAAAAACATGTAAATATTTCGCTTCAACACTTTAAGCTGGCTATAATGTAGTTAAAGAGTAAACTTCAAAGGGTTCACTGGTAGTTTTGGCAGGGAACGCAACAAATAAACACTGTACAAGGCCGTTGGATGAGGCAAACATTGGGGCAAAGATATCTCGACGAGTACAATACACACTGGGGTGGCGGTGCAAATGAACCTTCAGTTTTTTGAATATGGAATGTTTTAGCCAACTTCAAAAGATGGAGGAAGTTCCCAATTGAAATGATTTTTATTCGACTGAGTCAGGAGAGTATTATTTTTTCAGTGTATGTATTTATATATGTGTGACCATTTCTTTGGCACGTCGTACAGCCCTAATGACGGGAAGGATTTTGATATATGAGGTGTTGTGGTGAAGTTGAGCTCGTCAACATCGCGATAGTGACATAGGTATTACATTTTCAAAATAGCGCCCGGAAACGAAAAAACAAGCTGTTAGTTTTGTGTTTTTATACCTAAGCAGTATAGGTATAAATCGCAAATCGTGAAGAGATAATTTCAAAAATCTACAGGTATATCATATAATATTTATATTAACTGATTTAACTCAAATTATCAAAGGTACTTTTTATTTAGCATTTCGTTGCTTTGGGTTTTTGGTTCTTAGCTCTTTTGTATCGCTAATTCTCACAAATTGCACCTCAGTTCAGGTAAAATGTGTTAGAACATTGTAGAGAAGTTGCCGCGAAGTCAACGAGCCGTATTATTTATTTCCACGAGCCGGCAACCCCGACTCACCGCCGCCGGCAACTTGTGGCAGCTCTGTTGCGGTGATGTGTTGCTCGGCAACAAAACTTTAAACGTGTGAACGGTTGATGGGAGATGATTAATGAGTATTACGAATCTTATCTTATCCTACTAATATTATTGATGCAAAAATTTGTATGGATTGATGTTTATTCATCTTTCACCCAACTGAACGGAACTGAATCAAATTTGCCACAGGTATTAATTATAGACTGGAATAATGAATAGGCTACTTTTATAAAGATGCAATGCGGGCAAAGCCGTGTTTAGAAACTAGTAATGCTTGTAATGTTTTCAAGTCAACGGTGAACCGACTTGTTCTTAGTTCCTAGCTTAAGTTCAGGCTAGTTGAAACTTTTCATTGTAATTGTCATTACCCGTCATATTGAAAAAATATAAAACAGTAATTTTATAAATATCTAAATAAAGAAGTATTGTGGGTACTATATCACAAATCAATATATTATTATTATTATTGGAATTAAATTGAATTAATTGGAATTGAAATTTATTTGCTTCTAAATGTAAACAGAATCTTTTGTAGCAATAACAATAATAATATGCTGCCAAAATCCCGGACAGGAATTATACAACTAAAAGTTGCTAAGCCTCGCTACAACCTTACAGTTGTTAAAAGTTACAACCCGGATTTGAAAGTTCCAAATTTATATTTCGCAATTATAAAATAGTGCCAGAGTATTGTTCAATTGTTTAGGGCACGGGTCGGCAACCTTTTCTTATATAAGGGCCAGGAAGGTTATTTTATTGCAATGGGTACAAAATAAAGTAAGAATTACAAATTTCATGTATTCCATTTCATAATATCTACATATTACAAAAGTGCATAATAACAATATGGATGATGAGTATTGCTGGCAATGGCCGGCTTTAACTCTGTGGTGTTGTAGGACTACACTGTGTATACAGTCTGAGTTGTACTCGTTTGGCTCGCAATAAAAAAAATATTTTTACTTAATTATTATAAGCATACAAAATTGTAATTTAATCAATACGAGTATAACGGTTTTTATATCATATTGGCTATCATTTACATATTATTGCGGCGCGATGTCATCGAAGACATATGTACTTAATGCAGTTGTTGAGGTCGGTGACATGAATTCATGTCATGATCATCAGTGATCATCGCGCGGGCCGCACCTGACTGGCATACGGGCTACGAGTTGCCGACTTCTGGTTTAGGGGTTTAAAATACAGCTCCGCAGCCATCTTCTGTCACCCCTTACATCCTAGTACCAGGAGGAATTATGATTAGAATACCTGTTCTAGGCCATTTCAATTAGTGCAAAATATACTAAACTAGTATAGAGTTTAAGAGTTAAAATGTAAAAACAGCTTTAGAAAACTTAAATTACATACTCTTTTATATTGTTAATATATCAGTTTGCTCGAAAGGTCGAGTCGAGTCTATTTCAAAATCGACTATTTCAATAGGCGAATGGGAAAGTTGCTTGGCTGGCGTTTATCGACGACGGTACCGGGCGCAAGGTGCCGGGTGAGGGTGCAAGTTGCCGGGTGAGGGTACAGGGTGCCGGGTGTCGGGCCGCTTGACTGTGTAAATTTATTTCTGTACCTTGACCCTTTGTACCTTTTTCGAAACACCTGCCTCGACAAGGTAAGACGAATTACACTTTAAGTAGGAAAACCATTTGTTAGACAGAAATAAATAACAAATAAGACTTATTGGGGCATTTTAAAAATAGAAAGAAATAAGGCAGTATTTACAAATAACACTTAGTAAGTAAGTCAAATAACATTTTACAAGTATTTTAACATGTACTATTTCGTGATACTCAAGATTTTTACGGAGTATCTATTATAAAAAGTAAATTGTACGTCACTAGATCATTCTTCATCGTAAGTGGCCAATATTCCAGATAATATCTCAAAAATACGCGCACATTTCGGCACCCTTAGCCAAATCGTGGTTTATAAGCGCAACGAGTCGCTCTAATCTTCAACACGCTCCTCCGATGGTTGCGAGCGAGTTGAGCAACCTCATAAATCACTGTCGTCTAGCTCATAAACGTCGCGATAAATGTATATTTGTCGCGTATCACGGCAACGCGTGAAAAATACTCCCGAGATGCGGAACAGGTTCCGAGGAAAGTAAACCAGGCCTTACCGTAGCGGGATAAGGGACAAATTCGCGTGACGGATTGGAACGATTGAGGAGTACCTAGCCCAGTATTTAGGTCGCAACGTAAGCCCTATTTGTGGACCGTGCGTGCCTTCAGGTGTTTGAATTTAATGCTTAAGTTATATATTTAGACTTCGTTTATTTTTTGTGTTCGATTTGCGCTGCCCAAGGACATTAACAACACAAGGCGATATTGGCGCTGTTCCATCTTAAAATGTTGAAATCTGACAGTCGATATATTGACAGCTGACAGTCGCCAAATTGCATTAAATGTCAAACCACCAGATTCACCATTGGACGCAGCCCTATGACAAACTGGTGGAAGTCTTCCATCAAGAATGTTACAAACAGATCCCCTATAAAACAAATTGTAATTTTGTATGGAATAGCATATCCATTGTACTCTCTTTGGCTTGTTGCCTGCCGAGAAGGAATTAATAGATCCGTAACGAAAGGAAAAGTCAATATCCTTCAGAACTCTACAAATAAAAAAAAATTGCGATACAATAGACCGGTGATGAATTGAAAACATATTTATTATATGTTTTTTTAAACATGCAGTGTATATATAATTTTTTGCAGATTGAATCTCAAGAGAATGTTTTGTATACAATGGACTTGAAATCTTGCATACGGCTTCAAGTGACAGTACATTTTAATGAGAAAAATTATTGGAGCACATACTCCGAATTAGCTGTAGCTACAGACAAGCGAATTCCTTAATTAACAGCTATGAAATTTTAGGGCATGAAAAGTTTAATTTTTTAATTATTTTACCATATTTCTGTTGTTACTGTAATTTCTTATTATTTATTCTCTCCTCTGAGAACTTCTACATAGCTTTTAAACTAAGGAGCATTTTAAACAACTATTAACGACTGAGTGCGGCAGTTAATGATGAATGAACATACGAACTTTTTCAAATATTCCGTCAATAAAACTTTCACATTTTACGAATTACAATCAAAATAAATGTATGTTATGTATAGGATCCATACAACATTTTGATTCCCTCGACACTCGTCTTGTATTCCATGGCATCAATTGTAATAGCTATCAGTCGATTGCTAATCCCTCAAATTGGTTTCACGGCGCGCGATTGATTCTCGGAACAAATATTTTTCCGCTAAGCTTATATTGTCGTAGAAAATGTTATTCGATATTATTATTATTTATATTGATAACGGAATAGGAAGAAAGCCTGTCCGTAATTGATCGTCAGAATCGATGGACTTCTGTAACCAAAGCTGTCTTCGACGTGTTGCCGGACAATCACTTTAAGAAAGTATGCACTAAAGTTAGTATTAATCTTGTATTTTGATGCCTAAATGATTAACTCATATCATTGAAAATGAATTAATATCAATGAAATGAATTTATTTGCAGAAATATGGTTGTTTCGACAGTCTAGGAACAAAAGGGGGGGTGTTTGTGGTCAGCTCGCGAGCACCATTTTACCTCTCTTCACCCCCTTTTCATCTCACCCCCATCAACTCACACACTCAACAATCTTCTATAATGAATGTCTTTCATCTCCTATCTCAGCTTTCTCAAACCTTTTTCGTAAAAGAAATGGTTGCCCTTTTCTCTAGTTCTACTCTACTTCTGTACCAAGTTTTATAAAAATCAGTTCAGTAGTTACAGCGTCCAAATGTAACAAGCAGGGGTTCATAGTTCCTACTAGTATTATAAAAGTGAAATATTGTGATTACGGATGGACGGATATTTATTCCATGTTTACACAAAAACTACTGAACGGATCTGAATGAAATTTGGCACAGGATAGAGCGGAAGGAAGCGGAACCTAGTTTAATTTTAGTCATCGAACCCACCAGCGCCTGTACCGCATACAACAAAATTCCCTACCAACGAAACCCTAATCTACTGCTAATCGTATTTCCTAAGATCAACAGAGGATTTACTCGGCACTTGTTTACCCTGCGATGCAAATACAGCCAGATCGACGCGGCTAATCCGCCGGGGGATGTTTGCCACTGACACACAATTACATCGCTCCGGCGACAGATGACGTCACGATCTATCTGCTCTCCTGCTTGCTTATATTTACGCGAGAAAAGAGGAGTTACTGTTAAGAGTATCCATATCGAATGACACGTGAACAGGAATACCTAATATAGAAGACATTAGCTCCTGATTTCTGATGGCTCACTACTGAGCACGGGTCTCTCCTCGTACTGAGGAGACCTGCTCCGTCTCATCGCTGAAAGTGTTTATGTCGCCCGAAGGCCTCATGGCTTAACGATTCCTATATAACAACAGCATAGTACTGTAAGTGGCAATGTAATGGCAACATAAGTAGTCAAACAATGCACTTAAGAGTCTATTCACTGTTGACGAGACCTGCATCATACCCGACAGGAAACACCGACGCAGGCAATTTGTTTCAGTCCTTCGTGGTACGCGATACAAATGGCACAGTAAAGTGTCTCATCGATACGATGCGATGTCGTAGCCGGGCGACTCGAGTTGATCGTGAGTGATCGGCAAAGTTAAGCGATTGAGCAAAGTTAAGTAACCACCAGCAGTAAAACGTTTTTGAGCACCTCTGTGCTTCGCAGAGCAAGGAAGGCCCGGTCTCGGTTATTTTACGCCTTGTCGAGACCTTCGGGCATAAACCTTCCTTTGGGTAAACCACTAACCCCTTCACCATTCCACCATGGAGCTGCATGGTGGTATGGTCTATGTCTCTTCAGTTAGGAGGAGAAACCGATGCTTGAGTTAGCCCATAATAGGTTGAAGGAATAAATAGAAATCCAGCGCCAAGTTTCCCGATAATTTGCGCTGAAGTCGAGATACAATCCATTCGTGTTATCCGCCCGGCATTAGGTAACCGAACTATGCGTGTAGAATATTGATACAAAGAGATACCAACTAAATCAGCATTTTACCTAAATTTGATTTACACTGAAATATCTTAAAATCTTTTCCATACAAGTTTACGATATCGTAAGCACATTAATCAGATAGAATTGTGTAATATTCACCAATCCGTTTTGGAGTAGCGTGCATGCGTGTACGAGGAGTTGAGTACTTGGGAGTGGGCCCGTAATAGGTGGAAGCCAGTCGCCAGTCCTCTCAATGTACTGTCTTTGCTTTCCACACCTCACAACAAAAGTACGACACAATCCGCCAAGCTCTAAGCTCAGTTTCCACAATACAAGGTTTTAATCTAGAAACAAACTTGACAAAGAAACGTAACATGACAGCTAACCGTCTCGTGCAGAACAGATTTACCGAAGAAAATAAATGTTGTACCTCACTACGCTGTTCTAGTCACGTTTTGAAGCTTTCAAAGGATTTAAAACAAAGCTTTTATAAAATAAATAATGGAACGCGATGTATTACCGAATTGCTTAAAAGCTTAAATGTTTCGATTTGAGGAAAGTTGGCGCTCACAGACTTTAAATGGTGTTGAAATTTTTCCTTGTGTTTTTGGAACTTAGACTCGTAGCACGTTCACGAGCAGTTAAATATACGCACAAACTTTTTTAAAATCTGTCTGCCTACCATTAGTTATGCCGGTTTACAACGACTTTAGACACGAGCAGTAGTGGCCACTAGCCATGGGTACACTACATGTATTTTTTTTAGAATTTATTAATAATTTTTATTTATTATATTTCGCATATATACGATTACATGCTATAATTAAACTGAGACATCTTCTATCACAAACCATTTTCTTAGAATTCATCTGGAACTAAAAGTTCAAATTCTATTGCATAAAGATGAATATCGGCTTGTAACTTAAACAAAACCTCAGAACGTACCAGTAGCGAGCTGAAACGTCAATACATAAATCTCAACTATAACACTCCGTAATAAAACTCTATTTCGCATATTGAAATCTATGCGACGCCTCTCAAGTCAGCCACAGGATGTTGTACGCGACCGATGTATGTATATACATAGGAAATCGAGCCTCGTTTACAACTGACATCAAGTAAGAACATATTAATTTTTGAAATTTTTTGAAACAACATTATTCAATTTATAACTAACTTATTATTGCAACCCATAACTGTCCCACCGCTGGGCTCGGGTCTCCTCTCTATATGTGAAAGGTATAGGTCTACCATGCTGGCCAAGTGTACATTAGTAGACTTCATACACCTTTATGGATAACTTCTTAGGAGTGCAAATTTTCTCACGATAGGTTTTTACCTTGTAAAACGCACATAACTTTAAAAATGAAAGAAACTGCATTGTTTTTACTCTAGACCTTCCGTTCACGAGACCAACGTTTAAACCGTGAGTCTGCTTTTAAATAAAACAGTCCTAACAAAATGGCGTAAACCTTTGAAATACTGTTTTTAACGATGCTCAAAGCTTTGCTGTGTAGTGGAGTTAAATAAAAAGGATTACTTTGAGAATTCAAATACTTTTGAATAAATCCATGATCATAACAAACAATACTAAATTAAATGGAAACTACTGCACGTATAATATTTTTTGCGTGACTTCTCCACTAATATGTTTGCTGAAAGAGATTTGTTTTATAAATACGCAGTCTAATGTGATATTTTAAAAGAATTGATAAGTTAAAACACAAATTTAATAATATACCTAGATCACTCGAAAGGATAACAAAGAGGAAGGAAACATGAACGAGTTGCATAATATTTCCACAACTAAACCAATGTAAAGCAGGCTACAGTAAGAAATGAACTCAATAAGCATCGCATAGTAGAAGCACAGTGTAACAGAATAACAGAGGCAGCGGCCGATTTAGCTCAGCGTCTGTCTGGCCGTTTGTTTCTCCACACAATAGAAGCCTTCTGAATGTGCTGCAACTTTACTACAAAGGATGCTTATAAAAACTGCTGTTCCACTTGTGTCCGCTACATGGATGGCCTGATTTATCGCTATTTTGCAGTTTAGTAGGAAATTTATAGTGAACGAAATAGGGTACGCTTCCCGACTGGAGACGGTTCTATTGTGTTATTTGAATTTGGAACAGTTTTGTTGATTATTATTTGATGTTTATTGTATTCCAACTAGACGGTGAAATGAGGCTGTGAACATTGGAATTATTTTTAGGTACTTGCTTGTTTTGTTCAAGTGGTTGGTTTCTCTGTTTGGTAATTAGTCTGTTTTCCACATCAAATGTAATGGACTAATTTGGATGACGTTTTTATTGTTTGACAGTTTGGATAAAACATCAATACAGTTCAGATAGAATTGTTGTTATAAATTCATAATGTGAGGAGTACAGGCCACAGTCCGCCACGCTGGCCAAGCGCGGTTGGTGGACTTCACTCACCTTTTGGAACTGTATGGAGAACTTTCAGGAGTGTAGATTATCTCACGATGCTTTCCTCCAGGGAATTAGGGGTTCTAATATGCATATGCTCACGTTTGTGAGAGCTTTGTCTGTCTGTTAGGCTTAAAGTATTGAGCTGATTCTAATGAAACTTTGTATAGAGGTATAATGGAACTTGACGAAAAAAATGGGTTTCTTTTTATCGCAAAAAAGGCTTAAGGAGGTTGACAATTCTTCATCATCAAAAATGCAAGCAAAACACGGACGTAGTCGCGCAAAAAAAGCTAGTTATTTTATAAAACAAGAGTAAGAAAATTTTTAGAAATTAAGATTTGATCAATTTGACTAGGTTTTAAATTTTGAATGACATTCAAATTGCTAACTCTTACACAGAGGTCAGAATAATATTTCCAGACAGTTACTGAGTACTAAAATAATAATAGAAGGCTGAGAACAACTAAAAACTTTGAAGG
This sequence comes from Asbolis capucinus, assembly GCA_018249125.1. Lineage (NCBI taxonomy): Eukaryota > Metazoa > Arthropoda > Insecta > Lepidoptera > Hesperiidae > Asbolis > Asbolis capucinus. The sequence goes on from DWJZ01005039.1 coordinate 13,642, forward strand.
CTTCTCATCAAGAACATGACCTTCGCTACTGAAAAGTACAAAAGAAGAAATACGCAGCTGCCAGCAATACTTCTAAAGGCACCTCCAGTTATATTGCTTCTAGTCTAAGTAAGCATCAGCAATTATTTTAAGCGACTTCAAAACATGGATGTTCTCAGTTTCTGTGTGTTTACAAGCTTTTATTTATAATGTTCGTATGGTATTTTAAATCAGCCAACATTGAAATAATATTTGTATTGCAAAAGAGAGCCATCCGGTCAACTTTAAAATTAAAATGTCGGAAATCACTCCGTGATAACTTTAAACAAATTGTAAATGTATTAACGGTAATTTCTCAATATATTTACACTTATTTGATAATTATTTCCAAAAAGTACCGGTCTTTACCATTGCAAAAGCGATATAAATATCCGGCAAACTAGAAATATGCCCCATTTGGGGCTCTCTTATCGCCTACGTAAGGTGCAGCGATCTTTCGTGGGGCTCAGTGTGCGATTTGACAATAAAGTGCCAAAGTCTATTTTTGACTTACCTATTGAAATATTTAAGAAACAAATTAAATCCCGCCTCATAGAAAGAGGGTGCTGCGGCGTCGATGAAGATATCAATGAGAAGGATGCTGGGAAGTAATACTCGTCCGCGGCCGGCGCCGCTCCAGTGTGTTCCGTTTAATTAATTTGTACTCATTGTATTATTATTGTATGTATATTTGAAAAGATGTGCTGAGAAGTTCCTTTCGCCGTTTCTTCTCTTCATTATTGTGATACCTTTCCGAAACGGTGGTAGATACCAAACGAAGTTAGCTCATGAGTGTATTGAAAATACCTACATAAACGATTTTTTAATAATAAATATCTCAGGACAACTCACACACGGCCATCTGACCCTAAACTAAGCGTTAGCTTGTGCTATGGTGATCAGATAACTGATAAACAT
>DWJZ01005040.1:0-14577 GCA_018249125.1 Asbolis capucinus
AATCTTATATCGCGTACGCTGCGGCAACTATTAACAATAGAGCAAAGTGATGTACTACAGTTTTATAGAGAACATCAATATCTACAAATAAGTCTGTGACACCATATGTCTAACTGTTATACAGTTTTATCACAATAACTACTTTTTCTGGTAACTGGTTCTTCCGAAGCGAAGCAAGGGCAAATTTTAGTTATAACAACAAATATAACGTGATTAACAAAGTTATTAAACAATAAATATGATGGCGGGTATCTTTGACTATGGCAGTAGAACTCATCAATATAACGAAAAAGTTCCCTCGAACTTTGTAAGTACGAAGAGACCGTAACTCAACAGACAGACATCGCCTGCGAGTGTCATGTCGTTTATTGTTTTATTCCAAAACTTGAGAAATTCCAGTAAAAATGATATACAACTTTGATACTTCTTAACTTTAGGCTTCATAAATTGAAGAGAGCCGTGAGCTTTGAGCTTTGTCTCTGAGCTTTTACATTTTATTGGCTTGCCGCTTCAGGCTGTACAGACAACTTTTATAGAGTGTTGCTGTCTTAATACTTCTATTTTGTTTAACACTGGCTGGACTCTCACTGCGTGGCGCTTATCACTTAGCTTAAATCCTTGAGGCCACTTGCTAATTTCGTCATGTAGTTATGTGCTCATTATACTATGTTACGGGTACTCACGATATATGTTTTTCGCACCAATATTTCGACTCAGTTAAACAGATCATGGTCCCGGCTGAACAGCGGTGGCGATGAGAAACTTTTGACAGGATGACACTTGACACTAATACTAGTTAGTCCGCCTACTGTACGTGTAGTTCGTTTTTGCGGTTTGTTGACAATATCATGACACACTACACTGATCACGTCCTGCTAGGCAACAATTTATAACTCTTTGGGGTTTACAAAAAAGTAGGGATTTACATTAAAAATAACGGATATTCGTTCCAAAACATCTTGTTACACTATAGTCAATTACGATCACCGACAAAAAATATTCAAGAATGCCGGGATGGTAATACTTCCTTAGACCACCTTCAAAAATTCTTGAGCAGTTTCCTGCTTCGGAATGTACGTAAAGCCGTCTGATAAAGCTATTGGAGGCCTTTGAGCGGCTTATAACTTCAGATCCTTGAATTCAAATGATGGTTATATATGCTCTAGGCCTTCTTGGCCACGAGAATTCATGCTCAGTGGGCTATTAACCAAGACAATGGGACTGAGTCCTCTGATACTTCACTCTGTTGATAACTTAGGATCGATGCCAGACGCTACAAGGAGCGCATAAATAGAAGACCACATTAATATTCTTCATGTCAATTGTACGTCAAGTGAACGTGATATACAAACAGAAGTTAATACATACGTGAATACGTAATTATTGTAATTAGACGTCAAGTTGTTGGCGACAGTCGCTAGCGAGCCGATATTGCCTCGATTGATAATTTATGCGAAGTCTATTTAGCGATCGCTTCTATAAACATATTTTATGTCGCTATTTTGCATTGTACTTAAAACTGTTAAAGACTAATATAAATCATAAGAGTTTTCTCTGTCATAACTGATAAGGAAAACCCATAAAATATATACCCGATTGTCCAGCTGATTGGGAACGGGGGTTGGCCAATCCGAAGATTTTAAGTTTTTATGCCACCCGAACGGCTACAATATGCCTTCTAACTGTTAAAGATGACAATTGATGGCTTTACGTACCCTCCCAGGCACAGAAGCAGTTAAGAAAATTTACGACCCATCTTCGTACCGACCACGCTTTCTGTTGCTTCTCTTAGTTGATCACATATGATGTAAATCGCAGGGCTACCAACGCTCGTACAACAACTAGCCATTTTTACATCGTGTCACGCCATTTTTAAATTATGTAAAGTGATTTTTAAATCGTGTAAGGCCATTATTAAATTGTGTAACGCCACTTTTAAATCATGTTACGCCATTTTTAAATCGTGTAACGCCATTTTTAAATCGTGTAACGCCATTTTTAAATCGCGTAACACCATTTTTAAAACGTGTAACGTCATTTTCAAATCGTGTATAGGCTATTTTTAAATCGTGTAACGTCATTTTTAAATCGTCTAAAGTAATTTTTAGATCGTGTAACACCATTTTTTGCTATTTAAAGTCGACTCGTACTCGTACTTAGTTGTTTTTTAAAACACATTTCGAATATAAATGAGTGATAAAGTCAGAGACACTTGGAACTTTGACGGCTCAACAGCTAAACGAGTTTGGGCGTTATTGCGAACTAAAGTTTGTATATTACAATGATGTGCTGCGACAGTTAAAATAAAAGTTTGCAACTTAAACATTTCTCAGTGTAATTTGAACCGGGACTCGCGATCTAATGTATAAATTAGGAAAATGTCAAAACTTGCTGTGTTTAAAAGGAAATCTTGATTTTTGTGAAGCATTTATGTACGCTGAACTACTCAGCTGTAACGGCTTAAGTGCTTTCTACAGTTTTTAATAGATTTCAGTAAATAGAAAGTAATTCTCTCACAATGTGAGAGAAGACCTGAGCCCACTAGTGGGACAGTTATGAGTTTAAATGATGAGTCTCTGTAATTATAAATTTATTGTAAAACTCGGAATCTTTCTATTTAGGTGCTGGATAAGAAAAAATAAGTATTTATTTTAGAGTTTTTAAAATTTTAATGAGCACATCATCGCGGTAAATAGCTAATTAAATTGAATGCTACCTACCGTATAGGTCCTAAAAACGTCCGTAGTGTCAGAGCATGCGCGCAATTGACTCTATTTCTTATGATCCTAAATTTAGAATACTTATTTCATATATCTGGTGATAAGAATTCTCGATATCAGGTAAATCAGAAAAGGCAACATCCAATTGGCAAAGTCAGTTATTTCTGTGCAATTGGCTATGGACGAATGTTTCGTTTGGTTCGCTGCAGAATTCTTATATCCCCGTATCTTGTCAAAGTAAAAGTTTTCAAGTTGGAGCAGTTTTCCGCGTAATGTTATAGGTGGGCACCGGAGGACGGCGCGCGATTCTTGAATAAATTATACCAGTTGCAAAACTTGGCTGTTAGCTACAGCTGATGTGCAGCTTGTATCTTTGTCTGCGTCAGCAAAGTAATGATATATACATGACCCCACCTGATGACGATGAGATCTAACATGCTGGGTCTACTAAGTTACCACAAGATAACCTTACTACAAGAGACAACGGAAATTTGCCAGGAATTGGTTTGAATTTGCGTAAAGATTACCATTGTCATAGCCATCTCCAAAACATCTTCCTTACGTGTCCTGTCGGCTATACGAAATAACCTTTTTCTATACTAAAAATATTTGTAAAATAAACAAAGTCAAAAGGTATTAAGTGCTAGAACAGGAACAAAATTCAATCGAGTACGGATTGTGTTGCACAAAGTGTTCAATGTAGATCAAGAAGCTAATACCGCTCCATTCTCTTTCCCTTTGTGTCACAAAATTATTCCGTCCTACACACGGCATAAAAGAACTTTGCTCAATCTCGATAGTTTTTCGCAGACATTTTCGCAGCGAACAATGGCGGCGCCCAGATAAAAATAGAAGGCGTAGCTCCACCCGCTACGAGTGCTACGAATTACGTAGCAGGCTACGCTTACCGTACAGAGCTAAAAATAATTTGTATTCGTAAGTGCTACGATTTGTACATACTTTCTTTGAATTGGTTTTCTTTGGTCATTTACAGATACATCTTTGTATAACAAATGATTATTTAATACGTAAAACATATGTATATATGTATACAAATGATTATTTAATACGCAAATAATTAACAATAATAAAACACGATTATTAATTTCATGCGGTTAAATTATGATAAAGCGGTTTATCCATACAAGTCCAATTTATCAGGAAGTACTTGTTTATAATTTTATCACAAAGATTAACACAAAAGTTCTAAACACATTTTTTTATTGTAGTAATTTCAGCTAATAGTAAGCTGTATAAAAAATCTCTGCAATTCGTAACACATACACATAAATTATTATTAAAATAACATCTAACGTATATGAAAACTCATTTCACTACTCTAATCGTAGTTTTTAATTATCAAAAATACCTTTATTTACACTTTGCAATCGATACTTAACAAACATTTTGGTTAAGTAGCTCTTCCACGGATACCGTAGCATCTCTTTCAAAAATACCATAGAATCTGAGCTACGAATACCGTAGCAGAGCTACGTCACTCGGGCTATTACAGGCCAGTAAATAATTCAAATTGGTTAGTATGGATGGTTGCGACTGAGCTTAGTTTCTAGGTTCTAGCACGTGAACTGAGTGTCAGTATCGGGTTAGGACAGAGTTTATTGACCAAAGCATTCGGAGCTGCAGCGTACACATTTGTGAGCAATTGAATGGATGTGACCAACATATATTTGATCAGGAAAAGATTGAAACGTGCAAAAACTTCATAAAAGCAGTATTGTGAGCCGTTAAGGCTTTTAGTCACACTTTTAAATGGATGTACCAATGCTTTATTTAACAAAATGACTTTTTACGTCGTTGTAAATAATTTTTATTATTAGCGGTATTCGTATTTTCAGAAGTCATCTTAATTATTTATTAAATATGTATATGAGTCACGTAGTGAAACATTGAATTTTGATATTTAAATTCAAGATTTTTTTTAGGTTCTATGTTCAGCTGTGGTACCATAAGACTAGAAGCCAGTAATTATTTATAATTATTATGATAGTCATATGTATTTAAAATTCATTGTTCTGTAATTTAACCTTACAGTGCAGCTCCGTCACAAATAAAGCCAGTTCATCGAGACGACGTTTGAAATTCAAATTCCAAATTATTCGGATCCCCGTTTGCCACACTAACCGCATTAAGCAGTTCATACAGACGCACTAACCGCATTAAGCAGTTCACACAGACGCACTAACCGCATTAAGCAGTTCACACAGACGCCATAACCGCATTAAGCAGCTCGGGCGGGACGATTTACCAAATTTATCTTAAATATACGCTTCTGTGGAAATTATATTACTTGCAAAATGTGTAATGTGTGTGTACTTAGCCCTAAGTAACTTACAGACAGATTAAAAGTTATTTATTCATACTTTTTTTTAATTTACATTAATATACGCCCTTTGTGAGACGATCATAATATTTGAAAATGGTTCTTTACCATTACCTATTTGTATATGTCTCTTTGTCGTTACTCATTTGTATATGTATCTTTGTCGTTACTCATTTGTATATGTATCTTTGTTATTACTCATTTGTATATGTATCTTTGTTATTACTCATTTGTATATGTATCTTTGTCGTTACTCATTTGTATATGTATCTTTATCATTACTCATTTGTATATGTATCTTTATCATTACTCATTTGTGTATGTATCTTTTTAATAGTATTTATAAAGATTAGTGTATCTTATGAAACTAGTATGCAAGATAAATATTTTTTAAACTTACAGTTCTAAAAAATTTCGGAATCTTATTCACTTTATACTATTTAAAATGTCTTTTTTAACGCAATGATGAGAATCAATTAACGTAGAGCTACAGTTAGAAATTGAAAGTTAAAAAACGAATAATAATAGTATTACCACCATTTGTAGTGTTGTCATCGTTCATGCGACATGCATTACAAACATCAAAAAAATTTTGTCATCAGCAAAAGGTTTATTTTATTAAATCTCAGTGGTTTGCGAAGGTTCTTAAAGTTCATAAACTGTAAAGACAATATGCTCATACTAGCACGCATCATTATAAAAAAAATATTACTAATAGATTACATTGATCGCCATACTATAATAAACTATCGTAACTTTAACAACACACAATGAATGCAATATCGTAATTACGGTTTCCGCGTGAAGGTCTTTTCCGGTGGACTACAAACATGGTCGTTTATGATTTCGATCTCAACACGTTAAACAAGAATGTGGCTGACGTGACGGCTCGCCACGTGCGTGACATGTAACATGGCGTGACAATGTCACGGAAATCAAATTACGACAATATCCTTTGTACTTGGGAATAAAACTTAACGAGAACATACTCCAAAATGTGGCATGTCGTTCTGGTGAGCCGGTCGAACACATCTTTATTGTAATAGTTATATTAGGATTGACTACAATTCAGGAATAAAAAATCTTTAGGGTCATTGTAATATTAATTTTGATGAAACGAAACCTGCTTCTATCAAAATTCTATACAAGTTTACATTCAATATTTTCAAGCTCCATTCTGTACCTTCGTACTTTCGCTAGTTTTTACGGTTGTAAAATATATTTCATATCCATGAAATGACATTACAACCGAGTATTAATAAAATCGACAGTAAAAAATATTGCGCAAACGTAAGAAGCACTAAACCGCTATTCTTATTACTTCCGATGCAATAAAATTTATACTCAGGTACGACAAATAAACATTTTTATGAAAATTCAAATTCAGGAAAGTGCGAGCTGGTTTATTTATGTACAATTTTTACGTAATCTCAGCCTGAAAGAGCGGTGGGGTGACGCACTCGAAACGTGAAAATGAAACCAAAAGTGTGTCTCGACTGAGCCACTCTGGTTTTGCGTCAAAGTTTGCACTGCATAGAAAAGCTTACGCAAGCGAGACTTTAATTTGACGCTTACAGAAACCATCCTCACTGGACTGGCGAGAGTTCTTCAGATACGCAAACTGAGCTACGAGAGTTTTGTTAAAATACATTTCACGGAATTTCATTTCTGAGGAAGTTGCTCTCAGCTGCGTGTAACGCCCTCACTGATATAAAATAATAAACGGTGGAAGTATTGTTATCCTACTAATAATACTAATTTTATAAATGTGCAAATGTTTGTCTATACTTCACGTGGTAATCATTGAACAGATTAAGATGAAACTTATCATACGGATAGACCACATTCGGGAAATAAAAATAGGATACTTATATTTAATTCCAATTGTAGGTATTCCGCTAGGATGATGTGCATATTTATATGTTAAACGGATTAAGATGAAACTTAGCTCAGAGATATGTACATAGATAGATAAAGATAGATAATAATAGGCAACTTTTTATCAACGACGCGGACGAAGACGGGCAGAAACTACTTTTCCTGTATTTCTCATTTGATTTTGACATTAGAACATTTAAGACATTTTGTGTATTTAGAAATGGTATGTAGCTATTGCTTGCGACCCTTCCCTGCAATACGAGGTATCCTGGATTAGATTTCCGGCCAGGACTGGTGTTACAAATATACATGAAACTAACATATACGAGTACATATGTATGTATACTTGATAGAGTGTACAATATAGTCCTGTTTATTGTACACTTACAACATTAATACAATCATTTTTTAAAAAGATTAAAACAACAAGGCCGCCTCATTACTAATGAACGATCTCATAAGCATTGTGGGTGTGAGTGTACTTTTTACTACTCCTAGGTAGTTTTTATAATACAATAAATAGTTTGGCTTTAACTTTGACTTTGTGCCGCAGGTGGCGAGGGCCAGGAGCACGGGCCGGTGTTCCTGATGGAGCCTCCTCCTCGGCTGCTGTTCTCCAACACGACGGGAGCCAGGGTGTCGTGCGCGGCGCACGGCTTCCCCGCGCCGCAGATCGCCTGGCAGCTGCCCGACGGCACCCAGCTCGATGACGCCCCAGGACTCCGGTAACTATATAATATTTTCCAATACTTGGTTAGTAAAAGAAAGTCAACAGTAATTTTAAATTTGGTTTAACCATGGATGACAGAGGAAAGTCTTCGCTCGTTCTTCTGTAGGTTTCACTAACTCATCAAAAGCCACTCTCATAGCGGCGAAGAGCCAGATATCCGATAAATATTTATGAATACCACTATACTTACGTATTTGAATTTAAAAATAAATTAAAAAAGAAATAAAATTTATTCGAAGTTATTAAAAATAACTCCTCAGAATATCTGTTCTAAAAATTTATAAATTGAGTATTATTATACAGAATAAAATCGGGACACGCAGTCGATGTATGTTATTTCTAAGCATCTTTGTCATTCATATATTCATTGACAGTATACCCTTTCTCTATGTGCAGTTATTGTTTTTTTCTTAAACTATTTCAATGCGTGATTCATGTTTTGTATAGATAACGTTAGGTTAGGTGTATCGTTATTTAAATTTATTTTATTTAAATAACATATACACCAAAGTCCGTCCGTGGGCCGATGCCAACTCTACAGATCACTTGCTAATCCTTTCAGATCAATGTTTATATCGGCTTTTAACAACGTTCACTAAACACAAAACGTTATTTAAGGACCTCTTTGAATTTTCTATGAGAGTCACTTTAATGTCATCTTGAAAAAAGTTTAAGATTAAATCCTGTAGACGCGGAGTACTCTCTCGGAATGCTCTAATGTAGTTTATAATAAAGTTAAAGTCGAAAAAAAATTTCATCACAGGAATATCGAGCTCACTTAGTGAAACTCAGAAGATTAACGTACACAATATTCATGATAATGATATTTATTTTGCAAAATACAACAAATATGATTTCCAAAATACAGCAAAGATTAATTAAAATATTCAAGAAGGTGAAATTATCAAAATTAAATAATTGGAAATTAATTAACATTACTATCAATTATAGTTTTTATTGTATGTATGTATCTATATGCTGGTAGTTTAAAATACTATATTTTTTCCCGTAAGACTTACGTAACGCATGTCGTGCGTAAGTTTATGTCTCGTAAGGGAAATTTAAATTAAATTAAATTTGTCGCACGCAAGTGTATGTCTTGTTCAGAAATAGTGTACATCCGCAGCCGGTTCCACCCAAGTTTATTCCTTGTAATAATTATGTATTATTATTATACGTATTATTAAAAAGATGTGCTGAGGAGTTTGTTTCGCCGTTTTTCTTCCTCATTATGATAGCATCGTTCCGAAACGTTGGTAGATTCTAAAAAATGACGTTCATAAGAATATTGTAAATACATAATTTGACTGACATGCATAATTTGACATGAAATAAATAATTTGACTTTGACTTTAAAGAGCGGTAATACTGTTAATGCGATTATGAGCGGGTAAAGCTGAGGATATACTGGTGTGTATATGACGTGGCGGGCTTGCAATCCGCCACTGTCGCTGTTTCTGTGTCATGCTGGAGTAACAAAACATTTGGTATTTTTGTTTAAGAGTTAATAAAGTAATTCGACTCTAGAATCGTATTTGTCTGGGCGTCCTATCAGTCTAATGCTTACAACTATATTTCTATCTACGTGTTTGTAAGTATAAAATGCTTGTTCAGCTGTACTAAGCCTACTGCCATCATTTAAAAAACTTAAATTTTTTTTACCACCTGAAGCGAAAACGTTTTACTCCTTTCTATGAAAATAACGCAGATAGAGTACAGCGCATTTTGGCAGTTTATTTTACATACTGGAGTACAGAAAAGTAAGTACAATTTTAAATTAAATTGGAATATATTGCACTGGAAATATATTAAAGTAAGAAATAAAGACAACACACATTACTATGCACATTTTAAATTTTAGCAGTGTGAATTACTATATTTTAAATTGAATTACGTTTGAATTTAAACGCAGACAGGACCTCAGGTATAGTTAAAGTTATACAGTATAATTCCCCCAATCTTTTTCAATCAACGAACGAGCCGGTGCACGGTGGCTTTCCATCCCTTTATCATAGTCATTCCGCCAGTAAAACATCGCGCTTTGCTTTTTCTTTCCTATTGTAATAAGTTGACGGTATCGGTGTTCCCGTTCAATTACAATGTCAATGTCTTCAAGTCAAGTGTGGGCTTTTACTAATTTAGTGTGCTTTACCATCTAAGACCGCATCGTTGCGTACTATAGGATGGTAGCAAGCAAAAATTTTTACTATGTAAAAAAATTAAAATTATGAAATAATTTGTAAAAAATGTCCTCTGACATAGTACCGGGAAGAATAAATAGAAGCGATATTATTTTATGGAGTCTGTTACCGAGAGGCTCAGGTGGTCTCGAGAACGCCAATAACGGCGGTACGTCATATAACATTGATACGTGTTTCGGCAAATATTGTTCCGGGGAAAAATGTACTGTTCCAGAATATATGAATTTTATAAAGTTTTTTCAACCGGCGAATGTAAGCGACTGTGTTGCTTTTACCAGGAACTCGGTTGTGTGGTGTGTTTTTAAGAAAATTTAAAGAATGCTTGCAATAATTTTGAGCCCAATATATTTTTTTATTATACTAGAAGAAACAACAATTTATCTAAATGTAATAGTGAAGTGTTTTCTGTTCAAATGAATATTTTCTGATTTTTAAATTTTGTAACCTTTCTCCTGTCTCCTAGTTTTTCCATGTTCGTCAGCTCGTCCGTCTGCGACTGATTCTTAGCACCTGAAAGCTGTTACTTGACACAGGTGTACATATTTATCAACAATAATAATCAATATTATGTATAAAATAAAGTCGTAGCACCACGTTCGTCTGTCTGTTCGTAATAAACTTAAAATCTACTCAACAGATTTTCCTTACATTTTCATCAATACAGAACAATTCTCGAGGAAGATTTTAGTGTATAATTTATTAAGATTTTGTATACACTCTTCGGAATATGATGAAAAATGCGAAATAAATCAAGCCATTTATAATATACCAGGCGGATGAAGCCGCGGACGGACACTTGGTAAATAAGAAATGCAATGATATCCCTAAAAGAACAAATTTATGTGTCTCGCAATGTTACTACAATGTTTAGTGAAGGAAAAAAGAAAAAACTAATGACAGTGATTATTCGAGTACATTGACATATTAAGAAGGATACTTGTCACTTATAATAAATCACCTTATGTTAACGCACAATCCGGTGCACAAATATTAATTTTAATTCTGAAAATAACTTGTAATTAAAATACTAAAAAGAAAAATAAAAAAACAAAGAAATTCCACAGTCTATGTTATTCGTCTGAAACAGAACTCTGCTTAGATAAAGAGCTTTGAAGTTTTTAACATAACAATGTTAAAACCTCATGACCATCTTTACTTAAAATAATTAACGCAAAACCTCATTACGCTTTGAAAATACGAAAAATTCTTTTTTAAAATCCTTTGCGTTCCGTATTTACATTTGATTGTAGTGCAGGCGGGGAACATTGGGAACTGTTCTGTTCCGAGCCATTACGACACATTACGACCGGCGAGAGGCTTTGTTACGATCGCATGCCTCCGAAGGCTGGTGTGGGACACGTTTACTACCCACAACTGGAATAATAAATAACAAAGAAATGTGAATTTATCTGTCGCCCAAATTATAAACTTAATGAGAACATAAACGAAAAGTGTGCTGTTTCCTTTCACCCTGGTTTAGAGACAACTACGTAATGTAATAACGCCACTTCTAATGGTTTCTGTCAACACATTAGACCAACTGACCTTACCTTCCTCATCATTTTGCGATATCATACCTTACTCATAAGATATCAGAAGGAATAATTCATTTTATGTTATCGTATTTTCATAAACACAATTAATATTAATAAATTGACCAGTTCATGACAATAGTACATTGCGGTTCCTGATTAAATTTTGATTCCATTGATCGGAAATACGAGTGCCGCAAACACGTATTGACCAAAATATCTGTCCCACGTAATGTACTGCCTGGAAGTTTTTTATAATTTAATTTTAATAATAAATAATTGCCAACTTATTACTTTTTTTAAACAAAACAGCTTTCGATAAACGTCACCTCATGTTAACACAGTTAAAAAAGTACAGTCGAATCGAACATTTCTTCCTTCTAAGGTTAGTTGAAAAGTCGACTTTCATATGATATTGTCGTGTATGCATGTCGCGATGCATAAATCCCCAAGGCAGTCTCCGATTTATTTTTTACACCTGTAGACGACCCGTGGCGTTCATTGTGTCTCTACCAAAAGAGTGGGTGTTCATTTTTAAAAAACCCAGGAATATCTCACAAAAAAATATTTTCATTACCAACAAAAAAGTATTTTATGTCTATCACAAATCGAGTTAGAACACATATTTTTGTGCAGGAATTCTGCAACTGAAGTTATGACACGGGCAAACACGGATATCTCCGGAATTATCCCGCTCGAGTCGCAAAGCAAAGATTTCTGGATAAAAGCGCACATGAAATATGTATCATCTATTTTGAACAGCTCGTCCCGGTATAGTTGCTATATTGAAGATAACTAGGTATACCTGTACTGTCAACTCCTTAATAGGTATATACATCTTACATAGCGCGTATCCTGAAAGTAGTTTGTATAGAATTGGTAACGGAATCGATCCTGCGTATTTTTAATATAGGCAATATCCCAAAAATAATTAAAAATTAGGTAAATGATATCCTACGCTTCTTTGAACAAGTTGAACAGTCGAAACAAACAAAACTTATACAAATATTTGAACACACGTGTAAGTTCATACCTTTGGGGTCCCCGGTATATATCTTTCTCATGATTACTATCAAGCTAACTTTTCATTAGCTTCATTTAGATGACACGTCAACTAACAGGATACCAGGGGAACAGTGTCCACGGCACCACGGGAAACATTATGGTATCACGCAGTTTGTGAGACCGTTAAATTATAGGTGTTTCTATTAAAACTGTAAAAAAATCAAATATGTATTTGATAATTATTTTCAATGACCTTACAAACGTAAACATTTTTTTAAATCTACCAACGTTTCAGAAAGGTGCTATATTGAGGAGAAAGTCGACGTTATCGATATATGGGTCTGGAGGAGGGGACTGATAACAAAATCATTTTTAACCATTTTATATTTTACTGTTGCTTAATTTTTTTTTTGTATATTTTATTTATTTTATTTTTAGAACCCCGGACTACTTGTTTACCATAATCTGACGCTTAGTTTGGATTCAGACGACTGTGTGAGTTGTCTGGAGATATTGATTGAGTTATTCATAGAAGTTGTTAGTGTCCTTACAGCTTTTTGCATCCTTAACTTCTCTACTAACGAGTCCTTGCGAACTGGAATTTATTAGATTGTTGCGGCATATGAAAAAATAATTGTGGGTCTCTAGGAATAGTTCCCAATGTTACACAAAATTCCCTCAGCCCGAATTGGATTAGCGTGGTAAAATATGCTTTAGGCCTCCAAAGCTGAGGAGAGACCCGAGCTCAGTAGTGGGCTTGGGTTGAAGCCAGCGAACCAGAAATAGTTCCTCGTAGGCGTAACGTTGCCATATATCCAAAACGTCTGGGGAAATCTAATCTAGCTAATTAGAAAAAATGACACCACATCTACTTTTCCTAAACTAATTCCATGATTTATCGATTATTTGACCCTAAAACCCTTTAGGTACAATTTTATAGCGTAATTGTCAGTTCAGTCAGTTGTTTATTTCGGCTCGATGGAACGTGTTTTCGATTCCACTGAACTAGATCACTTTTAACATATTTATATAGGGATAAAGAGTTATATGTATTTTAAAGGTATGTATATAAATATTGTATCAAAAAATTGTCATATTATAGTATAAGACCATTAAAAATTTTAAACCTAAAAAACTTTACCATCAAAGTAATTGATAAAGGTGGTTATTCAAAGCCGTTTCTTAGTTTCACAGCTGATATTATAGGGTGGGGACGCAAATGGGACATAAATCTGTCCCAAAGCGTGTCAGTCGATACCTTGTAGTCCCACCTCGTGTAGACGGAATTATGTTAGCACCGTCGAGGGACAGTTGTGTGAACACAGTCAAATAAAATCTGATTCCTTTACTCTTAGTTGTTCTTTCATATTCATATGTAGGTATATAACATATAGGGCATTGCTTTACATATATTTTTTATATATAATTTTCTTCTAATTTTTTTGTTATTTATTTAGTAATTAATGTAGGGACTTAGCATTGTTAACTTTTGACTTTCGTTAAGTCAGTAAAGTATTTGAGAAACGAAATAAATAGTTTCATTTAATTTCATATCAGTATTCGCCCCCGGCTGCGTCCGCGTACGTAATTCAATTAAAGTTACCCTATGTGTTATTATACACTATGATCTGTCTCTGTACCAAATTTCATCCAGATCGATGCAGTATTCTTTGCTTAAAGGAGTAGCAACATCTATCCATCCTTACAAACAAACATGAGCACCATAACTTCGTTGTTATGGTCCCCGCCACTAAGCCGCCACTCTCAGTCGGTGAACTCGTCCAAATCCCCATTACGCCGGTCACAAGCAGATCCGTTTCCGCTCGCAGCAATCGATCTTGCTCCCGCTGCAGCTGAATTTCCTTTGCTCCAGAAATACACTTGAATTTCGCGCTGCACCCTTGATATATGGTTTCTGTCGCTCTGTAGACGGTTATAAATTCATTGCTTTTACGTTTTCGTTGCTTATCACAAAGTTAATTTTATAAAATGTGGAATAAAGTTTTTTCGTATTATAACATTCGGACGTCGGAACCGTTCACAGCCCTGCGGCTTGACTTTATAAATAAATAAATATCCTTGGACAACTAACACACGGCCATTTGAACCCAAACTAAGCGTTAGCTTGTGCTATGGTGATCAGACAACTGATAAACATATATATATACTT